>CALSCO010001090.1:0-33408 GCA_943704415.1 Parvularia atlantis | reverse complement strand
GTGAGCTGACCTGTAGACATCGAGCAAAGCGAGTACAAGACACAGAGGCCCGGCCTGCGGGGGGCGCAGGCGCGTCACGCGACGTCGGGCGGCTTCTCGTAAAAGGGCGGCGCGGACGGGGCGGTCAGCGCCGTGTGCTGCTCGATGGCGCGCAGCGTCGCCTCCATGCGCTGCAGCGTCTGCTGCACCTCGCCCATGGGCGGTGCCGCGGCCGGCTGCTGTTGCTGCTGCTGCTGCTGTGTGGGAGAGACGGCGGTGGCGCTGGGCGCAGGCGCGATGCCGGCCGAGCCGATCGTGCGCAGGTACACCTGCCGCCGCATGAGTGTGAGTCGGGCACGACCACGCGGCCACACGGACGTCGCGCGTGGCCATGATCTGATCCTTGAACGCGTGCGGCTCGACGACGCCCTCGAGCGTGAGCGTCTGTGTCGTGCGCGCGTGGGCGACAGCTTTTGCTTGTGTGTTTGCAGCCGCACGGTCGTGCGGCTGCTGCCGGGCGCGGTCGCGACGATGACAATCGTGTGCAGGCCGTACGAGCGGTGCAGGCCGTCTTGCTTGACTGCGGCGGCCGCCTTGGGCAACACGGCGCGAGCGCGCGGACGGCAGCCTGAGGCGCAACGCACTGACGATGTCGCTGATCCGGTCGAGCGGCACGGTGCGCTCCACGGCGTCGCACGGGCACGCGCACAGGAAGGTCTGCGAGCGGTACACGACGGCGTTGGTGCTGCGCGCGACACACACTGTGAGCATAAGGCGCAGCCAGCAAGAGGAGCAACACGCACGTCAACACACACTCGTACGAGGCCGTCTCCCGCGGGTTGCCGACAACGGCGCACGGCAGGCACAGCAGCACGGGCGGGCAGCAGCACAGCCCGCACAGCGCATGGCCCGCCGTCTTGAGCCGCGCCACGTCGCCCGCGCGGAACGTCGCCCGCGCCACCGTCGCTCCCGCGTCGTGCCCCTCGAGCAGCGGCTCCACGCTCATCGTTTCACTGGGACGCGGCGATTGCAATGGCGCCAGCTCGAAAGTCGAGTGCGGGTAAGGCGCCTCGCGAGCCGCGCGCGCCGCGGCCGGCCGCCAAGGCGACGGCGAACGGCGTGGCGGCGGGCGGCGTGCCGTTCGCGACGCCGACGACGCCGGGCGTCGTGTTTGTGGTCGGCGACGGCGTTGCGGCGCAGCTCGGGCTCGGCGAGGACAAGCTCTTCCGCAAACGGCCGGCGCTCGTGCCCGAGCTGGAGGACAAGCAGGTCGTGCTGGTGGCGGCGGGCGGGATGCACACGCTCGCGCTGGCCGCCGGCGGCCACGTCTACTCCTGGGGCAACAACGACCGCAAGGCGCTCGGGCGGCCCGGCGACGGCTGGACGGCCGAGCAGACGCCGCTGCCGCTCGATGCGCGCATCGTCAAAGTGGCCGCGACCGACACGGTCTCGCTCGCCCTTGCCGCCGACAGTCGCGTCTTTGGTTGCGGCAGCTTCCGCGACTCGACCGGGTTCATTGGCTTCGCGCCGGGCGTCGAGGTGCAGGAGCCGATGGCCGAGATCGACTTCTTCCGCGGCAAGGACGTGGTCGACATCGACGCCGGCGCCAACCACTGCGTCGCGCTGACCCGCGCCGGCGACCTCTACGGCTGGGGCTCGGCCGAGGTCGGCCAGCTGGGAAGGCGCTTCGTGCGCCAGATTGATACGCGCGTACCCGTCATGCTGCACCTGCCGCGCCGCGCCAAGGCCGCGCACGTTTTCTGCACGCGGTACGCCACGTTTGCCGTCACGACCACGGGCGAAGTGTACGCGAGCGGGCTCAACCAGTACGGCCAGGTGCGCTCGCGCGCGGGCGTCTGTGCGCGCGGCGTGGCCCTAATGGCGCGCACCGGGCAAGCTCGCACTGGGCGAGAGCGAGCTCAAGATGTCGTGGCAGCACGTCAAGGCGCTGAGCGGCCGGGCCATCCGGCAGATCACCGGCGGCACGCACCACACGCTCGTGCTCACGGCCGACGGCAAGGTGCTCGGCGTCGGCCGCAACGACAATAGCCAGCTCGGCCGCGGGTCTGAGAGCGACATGGCGCTGGACTTGGCCGCGGTCGCGGGCGAGCTCGCGACGCAGCGCGTGGCCTCGATCGGCGCGGGTGACTTCTTCTCGCTCGCGGTGACCGAGGACGGCGCGCTGTACACGTGGGGCTACGGCGAGATGTACCAGCTCGGCCACGGCGAGGACCAGAATGAGAGCACGCCGCGCAAGGTCGAGGCCAAGGGCACGCGCATCGTGCAGGCCGACGCCGGCGGCCAGCACACGGTCCTGCTGGGCGTGCGTGTCGCGCCCAAGGAGTGACGCGCCCGTCGTGTGTGCGCGGCCAAATTTAGACGTGTGCGTCCGAAATACGCAAGGGCTAGGGGCTTGGCCCATTCGCTGCCGCGTCACTGGCGTTGCTGCCGGTGGCGATGGCGGCCGGCGCGGCGGGCTCGCGCCCGGTGATGCGTGTGCGGCAGATCGGGCACGACTCGCACTGCAGCGCGCACTGGAAGCAGATGCCCTGCGACCACCAGGAACGCGGCGTGAGCGCGCTTGCTAGCGACAGCAGCGACGCACCCCGTGCTTGCAAGGCATCAGCACCGTATCGGGCGGGCGGTCGCAGCAGATCTCGCAGCGCGGTAACCCGTCGTCGCTGTACGGCAGGCTCTGGCGACACAAGGCGCGCGCGCGGGTGCGTGAGTGAGTGTGCGCGTCGGCGGTGGCGGCGGGATGCGCACCCGCCGGGCCAGGCGCGGCAAGTAGCCCTGCTGCTCGGACGTGAGCTTGAAGCTGGCGTTGAGCGGTTTGAAGCGCGGCGAAGGCGGGTGTCTGCGGCGACGGCGACGGTGAGCGACGAAGCCGCATCAGCGTCCTGTGCGGCCGTACTTGAACGGCGACGCGCCAAAGTTAAACGTGCAGTGCTGATACGCCATGAACGACGCCGCGGGACAGAGGCCCTCGCCGTCCGCGACCATGTCCAGCAGGCGCGGTGGCGCGTGCATCTTCTTGAGCGAGTCGCCGAGCGGGCTGCCGTTGATCGTGAACGCGAGCACGTCGTCCTCGATGTCGATCATCACGCCGACGACGTCGCCTGCGCGCCACTGCCGCGAGCCGTAGTCGTCGCTGTTGCCGCGGTGCCACATCCGCCGCCGGCATCCGTCGTACGAGATCGAGTTGACATCGTCGCCGACGCCGTTGCCGCTCTGCGGCGCGCATGCTCAGCTTGAACACATCGAGGCGCCAGCGGCCGCACCTCCGAGTCAAACTGGCAGTGCCGCGACGCCCACCCGATCTGCAGCACGCCCGATGTGTTTACCGTGACCTCGTAGAACCACGCGCCCGTCGTCACCGCGGCCGTCGCCCGCACGCTCTCAAACGTCGTCGAGTCGTTGCGCGCCTGTCGCGCGGCCCGTGAGCGCACGCCTGCCAAGCGGTCGGGCGCGCGCACCTCTAGCCCATTGCGCGACAGCTTGAGGAAGGCCGTCTTGTCGTTGTGGTTGAGCATGACGTTGACGTTGGCGAGCGTTGCCTCGCTGACGCTAAAGTCGCGGTTCTGTGCACGCGCGCGCGCGCGCGCGAACGTCAGCATGGTGCGCGGCTGTGAGCGCCGCTCTCGCGCAGCACCGACGTGGGGACTATGCGCGCGTGCGTGGTCAGCTCAGCGTGCGTGCACCGCGCAGGGCCACGCACAGGTGTTCTCGAGGAACCAGCGCGCGAGGAAGGCAACCTGTGTGCAGCGCGGCATGCGCGTTGGCATGTGCGGGCGTGCAACGCAAGCACACGCGCGTGCCTGGACACGGTGCGCGTGCGCCGGGTCGTCCTCGCGGCCGAGTGGCCGCCGCTCGAGCTCCTGCAGCGTGCCGATGAGCGACGAGCGCAGGATGCGCTGCTTGTTGTCGTCTACGCGGCCGCACGCGCGCATGAGCCCATCGAGCGCCGGCAGCCCACGGTACACTGCGCACTCGTGATCGAGAACTTCTCGACTGCGACGAGCGCGTGCAGCTGCACGTCCGGGTTCCGATCGTCGCACACGAAGCGCTCGAGCGCGGCGACAACCTCCTCGCTCATGAGACGCACGCTGTTTCGCCCTGCGTGCGCACGGCTCAGGACCGAGGCGCACGCGCGCATCGGCACACACCGGCGAGCTTCGTAGCGAGGGTGCTCCAGATGACGGCGACGTTGCGGCGGACGGACGGGCGCGAGCGGCCGCGCGCGCGGCGCAGCAGCTGGCGGTTGAGGCTGAGGGTGGTGTCGATGGAGGGCAGCGCAAACATCTCGAGCAGGAAGCAGATGAGCACGGCGGCGAGCGGCTGGTTGTCGCGCAGGACGTCGACCATCGTAAGCGAGAGCTCGGCGTAGACTGTCTCTGCGCCACCCGCTTGCGTGTGAGGCGGCAGCGCGCGCACGGCAGCCGCGGCGGCGCACCCTCCTCGGACAGCGTCATGAGCGCCTCAATGCTCTCCATCTGCGTGTCGCGGTCGGCCACGGACGAGATGCTCACGAGCGACTCGTGGATCAGCTGGGTCGTGTGGGTCGCGGCCGTGTATGAGCCGTGTGCGCGGGGTGTCGCACGCAGCGCAGACCGCGCACCCGGTCGTACAGCGCGCGCCGCCGCCGCCGCCCGGGCTGGCACAGCAGGCACCCGGCCATGGTCTCCGGGACGCGAGGGACGCGACGGGACGCGAGGGACGCGACGGGACGCGACGGGACGCGCCGCGCGGTTCTCCGGAACGCGTGGCCCGGTCCAAATCGGGAGTTGCCAGCATGCCCGCGACGCTCGCTGTCACGCTTCTCGTCGCGGCGGTCGCGCTGCTGCTCGCGGGCGCGGCGGCCGTCGTGCTGCTCGGGACGCGGCGGCGGCGGGGGTGCGCGGGGCAGCCGCGGCACGCGTGCGTGCTCGTGCTCGGCGACGTCGGCCGCTCGCCGCGCATGTGCTACCACGCGCTCTCGCTCGCCGCCCACGGCTTCCACGTCAGCCTCGTCGGCTACCGCGGGGCGCGCCCGCCCGACGCCGTCGCACAGCACCCGCGCATCGCCCTGCGCTACGTGCCCGAGCCGCTGCGCTGGGCCGTGCCGCGCTCGCGTGCGCTCTTCGTGCTGCTCGCGCCGGTCAAGGTCGCCGTGCAGCTCGCCTGCGTCGTCTGGACGCTGGGTGTGCGCACGCCCCGCCCCGACTGCCTCCTCGTGCAGAACCCGCCGAGCATCCCGACGCTGGCGCTGGCGCAGGGCGTGGCGTGGCTGCACGGCGCGGTGCTCGTCATCGACTGGCACAACTTTGGCTACTCGCTGCTGGCAATGCGCGTGGGCGGCGAGAAGCACTGGCTGGCGCGGCTCGCGCGCATGTACGAGACGGCGTTCGGGCGGCGCGCGTTCGCCCACCTTGCCGTCACGCGTGCCATGGCCGACGTGCTCGCGGCCGAGCCCTGGCGCCTCAGCAGCCGGCCCGTCGTCCTGCATGACCGCCCGCCCGCGCACTTCCGCCGACTGCGCCCGGACGAGACGCACGCGTTCCTCGTGCGCGTGCAGCAGCCCGAGCTCGGTCTCGACCAGCCGACCGAGCACGAGACGCTGCTGACGCGAGCGGGCGGGGCCGCGGGCGAGGTGCGCATGCGCACAGACCGCGCAGCGCTGCTCGTCAGCGGCACGAGCTGGACGGCCGACGAGGACTTTGGCGTGCTCGTGGCGGCGCTGGAGCGGTACGCGCGCGAGGCGGAGCGGCAGCCGGAGCGCGGCCTGGCGCGGCTCGTGGTCGTCGTGACGGGGCGCGGCCCACTGCGCAAGCACTACGAGCGGCAGTTTGCACGGCTTGAGGGCCCGCACGTGCGCGTCCGCACGGCGTGGCTGTGCGCCGAGGACTACCCGCGGCTGCTCGGCGCGGCAGACCTGGGCGTGTCGCTGCACACGTCGTCGTCCGGGCTGGACCTGCCGATGAAGGTCGTGGACATGTTTGGGTGTGGCCTGCCCGTGTGCGCGTTCCGCTTCGCCTGCATCGACGAGCTGGTGCGGCACGAGGACAATGGGCTCGTCTTCGCGTCGGCCGACGAGCTCGCGGACCAGCTCGTGCGCCTGTTCAGCCACTGGGCGCCGCCCGCGCAGCCGTCGGACGAGGGCGAGAAGCCGCTGCAGCGCCTCGCGGCCGGCGCGGCGCGCTTTCAGGCGACGTCGTGGGAGGCCAACTGGGACGCGCACGCGCTGCCCGTGTTTGCGGCCGTGTCGTGAGCGCGCGCGACCGCGCATTTGTGCTTGTACCACTGAAGAAGTCTCACGGCTTGTGCGTCGGCGTGCGCACGCCCTCGAAGAAGCGGGCGATGCGTGGCGTGAGCACGATCACAATGGGGATGCGGATCGGGCTCGTGAACTTGGTCGCGATAAACGCGAGCACAAACGTGCCTGCGTTGCGGCGTCAGCGGCCACGACGGGCGTGTCAGGCGGCAGACCAGCGCTCGGGTTCAGGTCCTCCAGGTTGATCAGGTTCCCGATGCCCACGGCCTCGGCGACGGCCTTGATGTCCACGCCCATCGAGATGAGCGCTGCCGCCCCCCACCCACCAGGCGTCAGCAGTGAGCGACGGGCTATGGCAGGCGTCCGCCGCACCCGCGATCGACGACAGCGTCGTGACGTAGACGGCCGCGTACGTGCCCACGGCGACCCAGCCGTACTTGCTCCAGACGAGCTTGAAGCGCTGCACACCGCGTGCACCCCTCTCAGCCCGAGCGAGCGACCGAGCAGCACACGCACCTCCGACATTGTCAGCTGACGCTCGTCCACCTGCTGCTCGCCGGGCTTGTCGCCGGCCGCGTCGCCACCGGCGCCGGCCTGCGTGGACGCGTGCCGTTGCGGCTGCAGCAGCGAACGCAGCTGCTGCTGGGCAGTCGAGAAGGGCAGGCGCGCGGGCATGCCGTCATCGCGGTCGCGGCCAGCGCCGCGCAGCCGGGCACCGCACGTGAGAGCGCGTGTCGTCGCGGCGGCGGCCAGCGGCCGCACGAGCCGCTGCATCGTCGCGGTGCGGCGCAGCAGGCCCTGTGCGCCCGCACATCACGCCGCGCGCACGCGTGAGCAGCGGCGACAGCAGCAGCAGCAGCAGCAGCACGTCGCACCGCAACGGCTGACGACGACAAGCGCAAGGCTGTCATAGGTACGTCACGGTGTTTTCAAACTGCAAATGGGGCGTAGGGACAAGAACAGTCACGACGTCTTGGCGGCGAGGGCCGCGGCGGCGCTGCCCGGGGACGCCGCCGGCGCACTGAAGCCTGCCATGTGCGCCAGCAGCGTCGCGTTGTTCTGGAACTTGACGGTCGAGCCGGCGGCGCCGCTGGCGAGCAGCTGCTGTGTGGTCATCGTCTGGAAGGCGTGCTGCGGCGGCAGCGCCTGCTTGGCGCCCTTGCCGCCCCGCGAGGCCGCCGGCGACACGACCGAGCCCGCCAGGCCCTGAGTCTGCTGCTGCGCCGGGCCTGCAGCGTGCGCGGGGTAAGCGCACAGATCGGGTTGCATTGTGCACGCACCGCCGCCCTCCTTGGCCAGCGCCGCGATCTCCTCCGCCGTCAGGAAGCGGCCGCCGGCGCCGCGCGGCCGCCGCATCGCGTGCGCGTGGCGCGACTCGTGCATGTACGGCTGTGAGCTGTGAGCCGCGCTCATCTTCAAGCGGATCGCGCGCCCGCACCTTGCGCATCTTGTTGAGCTTGTTCTCGGCCTCGAGCTTGGCGCGCGCCGCTCGCCGCTTGAGGATGCGGTGGTACTGCTTCGCGTTGACAAACAGCGGCTCCTCCTCGACCACCTCGGCCGGGACGGGCATGCGGTACAGGTTGGACATCATCTGCGCGCCTCGCCGTCAGCCCCGCCGTCTGTCAACACGCACGCCACACCATCATTTGCGGCAGGTACGCGGACTGCTGCTGCGCCATCGCCGCGCGCTGCTCGTGCGTGAGCCCCTCGCCGCCGGCCGCGACGAGCGCGCCGTTGTGGTCGACCTGCATGCCGGGCTGTGCGCGCGGGCGCTGCCGTGAGCCGGGCGCTTTGTTGGCCAGCACGGCGCGCGCGCACGAGGTGGTACGACGGGTGGAAGGCCGCGCCCGCATGGCTCGCGCCCGCGCCGGCCTCGTCCTGGTGCTCGGCTGGATTCGCGCGGAGTGGTCACACGCGCCACGGTCGCAGTCACGCAGCGCACCGCCGCCCTCGTCGCCGCTCTCGTCCAGCTCGTCGTCGTCGTCGTCCTCGGCAAAGTCGTTGCGGCCGGGCTTGTCCATCCCTCGCGTCGCGCTGTGTCAGGCTCCCTGTGCTCAGCCCGCCCGTCAGACGGCAAACACGCGCGGAAAAGCCAGCCACAGCCCGCACAGCAGCGCGCCACGTCTCACGTCACGGGCGTCGTCCTCCCCTCCCTCACCCGCACTGCCCACGCCGCCGCTGAAACCAGCCAACGACAGCGCGCGCCCCACGGCGGTTGGTGCGCCGCGTCCACCAACAGCAGTCTCCCCCTAAAAGCGCGCCAGCAGATTGCCAGTGTGGACGACGGCCACGTGGCTGCGTGATGGGTCGCGACAAGCGCCAGGCGAAGGGGCGCCTCGACAAGTTCTACAAGCTCGCGAAGGAGCAGGTGCGGCTGCGCCACGCGCGTGCGCGCGTGCGCTCGTGGGCGTGCCGTGTGCTCACGGGCCGCGCGCAGGGCTTCCGCGCGCGCTCCGCGTTCAAGCTCATCCAGCTCAACAAGAAGTACAACTTCCTCTACAAGTCGCGCGTGCTGCTCGACCTCTGCGCCGCGCCGGGTGGCTGGTGCGCGCGCTGCCGCTGCCCTCCGCCGTGTGCGCGCGTGGCTGACGTGCGCGGCCGCGTGTGCGCAGGCTGCAGGTCGCCGCCAAGTACATGCCCGTGAGCAGCGTCATCATCGTCGGCGTCGACCTGGTCCCGATCAAGCCCATCCCGAACGTGACGACGATCGTGGGCGACATCACCACCGACAAGTGCCGCCAGGACCTCAAAAAGGAGCTCAAGACGTGGAAGGCCGACGTGTGCGTCTGCGTCTGCGTCTGCGCGCATGCCACGGCTCTCACACGACGCCCGCAGCGTGCTGCACGACGGCTCGCCCAACATGGGCAAGGCGTGGCTGCAGGACGCGTACACGCAGGTCGAGCTCACGCTGCGCGCGCTCAAGCTCGCAACCGAGATGCTGATGCAGGGCGGTGCGCGCGCGCGCGACGGCACCGAGCGAGGGCCGCGCGGCCGGTCTCCGCTCACGCGCCGCGCGCGCAGGCACGTTTATCACCAAGGTGTTCCGGTCCAAGGACTACAACGCGCTGCTGTGGGTGTTCAACCAGCTGTTCACGCGCGTCGAGGTGACCAAGCCGTCGTCGTCGCGGTGCGCAGCGGCCGGCCGTCGGCAGCGGCAGCCGCGGCTCATCGCCACGTGCGCAGCAACGTCTCGGCCGAGATCTACGTCTCGTGTTTTGGCTTTCTCGCGCCCAAGACGATCGACCCGAAGATGCTCGACCCGAAGCACGTCTTTGGCGACATTGTCGAGGCGCCGCGCCTGATCGACATCCAGCACCCAGAGGCGCGTGGCGACGCAGCCACCGCGCGAGCTCACGTGCGCTGCAGAAGCGCCGCCGCGCCCGCGAGGGTTACGAAGACGGCAACTATACGTTGTTCAAGCGCAGCCCCGCCTCGGCCTTTGTCGAGGCCAAGG
This sequence comes from Parvularia atlantis, assembly GCA_943704415.1. NCBI lineage: Eukaryota > Rotosphaerida > Parvularia > Parvularia atlantis. The sequence goes on along the minus strand of CALSCO010001090.1, from coordinate 23,725 downwards.
ACCCGATCGTCGTGCTGTCGACGGTGAGCCAGCTCGTGTTTGCGGGCGACGAGCTGTCGGAGCGGTGCGCCGTGCGCGTGTGTGCGCTGTTTGCCGTCGTGCTGACGCGGACTGCCGCAGCATGGGCACACTGCCAATCACCACCACCGACATCCGCTCGTTCTGTGAGGATCTCAAAGTGCTGGGCAAGGGCGACTTCAAGCAGCTGCTCAAGTGGCGCGCGGCCATCGCCAAGATGCTCGAGCGCGAGAAGGCGGAGGTGCGCCGTGAGGGCGTGCGAGCGCGAGACGGCTGAGCTGCGTGCGCGCAGGGCGAGGACGGGTCCGACGCCGACGGCGCCGAGCAGGAGGAGGAGGAGGAGGACCCGGCAGCCGTCGCCGAGCGCGAAGAGCAGGCGATCGACCAGGAGGTGCGGTGCGATGTGCGCGTCTGCCGACACGCATACTGAGCCTCGCCGCGCGCGCGCAGCTCGAGACCATTCAGCTCGAGGCGAAGCGCAGCGAGCGGCGCGAGCGGCGCAAGGACGGTGAGCGCCGGGCCAAGCTGCGCGAGCGCCTCCGGCTCAAGATGGTTCTGCCGAACGACGCGGGGCCCGAGGCGCAGGACGATGCGCTGTTCACCCTGCGCTCGATCCGCTCGGGACGCGGGCTCAAGCGCGTGGCCGACGACGGCGAGCTCGTGCTGAGCGACAGCGAGGACGAGGAGTCGGCCCCGGCCGCTGCCGCCGGCGAGGACGCCGAGGAGGATCTGCTGGACGAGGGTGCTGAGCGGAAGCGGCGGCTTGCGGCCATGGAGAAGGAGCTCGACCGGATGTGCGCGCCCCTGCAAGTGCTGTCGCGCTGCTGACGCGTGCGCAGGTACGACGAGTACCTCACGCGCAAGGACCCCAAGGGCGGGCGCAAGCGCAGGAGACTAAGCGCCAAGAACGGAAAGAAGCAGGACGACGACGACGAGGCCGAGGCCGACGAGGCCGACGACGACGAGACGGTGGTCGACGGCGACGACGGCGACGGCGACGACGCCAACGGCAACCCGCTGCTGGCCGACGGCGACGCGCCCGCGACATCGGCCGCGCAGAAGGCCCGCGCGGACCAGTGGTTCTCGCAGCCGCTGTTTGCCGCGTTCCTGCAGGCACCCGCGGCAGACACCAGCGACCAGGCGCGCGAGGCCAAGAGCGGTGCGCCGCTGTGTGCTCGCGAGATCGCGGCTGACGTCAGCTGCCACAGGTGCCGAGGCGTTTGACGCGGACGACGACGAGGACGACGAGATCCGACAGATGATGGCCTCGGCAGCCAAGAAGCGGTGCGCGCGGCGTCTGTTGCGGCCGCGCGCGGTGTCTGAATGGCGATGCAGTTCGAAGGGCGCAAAGGCCGCTGCTGCCGCAGAGGAGGAGAACGAGGCAGACGACGGCCTGGACCGCGTCGACGGCGAGGTGCTGGACAGCAGCGACGACTCGAGCGATGACTCGAGCGACGACGATGACGACGACGACGACGACGACAACGACGACGACGACGACGAGGTCGACGACGAGGGCTTCACTGAGGTGCCCGAGGACGACGACGAGGACAGCGGTAGCAAGCGCCGTGGTACGACTGGCTTGGTGTGCAGAGTGTGCAGCGCGCTGACAGACCGCCGCTGCGCGCAGAGACGCGGCAGCTGACGCCCGCGCAGCTCGCACTCGCCTCGATCCTTGTCAACAAGGGCAAGGAGGCGCTGCTTGATGAGGCGTACAACCGCTACGTGACCGAGGACACGGACGTGCCCGCCTGGTGCGCGCGTTGCTCGCGTACAGAAGCGGCATGACTGACCGGGCGTGTGCCGTAGGCTCGCGGACGACGAGCGCAAGAACTTTGCGCCCAACCAGAACAACCCGATCACGCGGGTGCGCGCGCGCACTTGACACGCTTTCGGCTGACGGCCCTTGCGCAGTCCGAGGCGGACGCGATCAAGCAGCGCGCACGGGCCCTCGACGCGATGCCGATCAAGAAGGTGGTTGAGGCGCGCGCGCGCAACAAGAAGAAGATGCAGCGGCAGATGCAACGCCTCAAGAAGAAGGCCGACCTGATCGTGGACGACAACGACATCAGCGAGAAACAGAAGGCGATGCAGATCCAGCAGCTGTTCAAGAAGCTCAAGACGGTGCGTGGCCCTGCGCCTGGCGCGCGTGTGCTGCGCGGCTGATTGCGGCGCGTCGTGAGCAGAAGAAGGAGGAGATCAAGTACGTCGTCGCGCGCGGCGCCAACAAGGGCAAGCGCACGCGGCCGTCGGGCGTGCAGGGGCGGTACAAGATGGTGCGTACGCGCAGGCACGCGCACCGTGGCACGGCCGCTCACGCACTCGTTGTAGGTCGACTCACGCCTGCGCAAGGACAAGCGCGGGCAGGAGAAGGTCGCGAAGCGCCAGAAAGGAGGTGCGAGCAAAAAGTGATCAATGCACATATTATCCGTGTACACACAGCGATGGTGAGCGCGACCTGCCGGATGCGAACCCCCTTGTGCGCTCTGCTCACGCGTGCGCGCCCGCCCCGGTGCGCGCCCGGCAGACGACGGACCAGAAGAAGGACGAGTTCCGCAAGTTCCTCGAGCGCACGGGCGTGATCGACGCGCTGACGAAGGGCACGCGGCCGCGGCGCGCATCCTGCGCGACGCACCAACTCATCGCCCCACACGCTCGCAGGCCTCGTCACGCTGTACGACGAGCCCGAGCGGCCGAGCGACCCGCTCGAGTGCGCGCGCGCGTGCGCGCGGGCGTGCGATGCGGCGCGGCCCTGATGCCGCGCGTCGGCCGCAGCTTCCTGAAGGACGTGCTCGGCGCCAACGGGCCATCGGACGCGGCGCTGCAGCACGAGGTCGCCGCGCTGCGCCAGGAGAACGCCGAGCTGCGCGCGCGCGTGGCGCAGCTGGAAGAGGCAGCGGCAGCGACGTCACAGGCCCCCTAGCAACACGGCGTGTCACTTCTGTCACAGACACGGATCATGTCACACACGCGCCGCCGCCTCGTCGCGCTCGGCGACAGCCTGACCGAGGGCTTCTGCAACGGCGGGCGCTCGATGCTGCCGTACACGCAGCGCCTGGGCGAGCTCGCGGGCGCGCGCCTAGCCATCACCAACCACGGCGTGTCGGGCGAGACGGCGCGGGCGATGCTGCGCCGGCTCGACCTCGCGCTCGACGGCGCGCCCGACTGGGTCGTGCTGCTGGCCGGGACGAACGACATCGGCATGGGCAGCACGGCCGACGAGGTCGTGGCGAGCCTGACGGCCATGTACGACCGCGTGCTCGCGGCCGAGCAGAGCGTGCGCCTGCTCGCCGTGTCCGTGCCCAGGTCGGACTTCGATTCGTTCCAGGGCATAGGCGCACGCAAGCGCGCCGTCAACGAGGCCATCGCCGCCTACGTCGCCGCCCACGCGCCCCGCGCGCGCCTGCTCGACCTGTACACGGCCATGCCGATCTACACCAACGCCGACGCCGTGCACCGCAAGCGCTACTGGGACCGCGACGGCCTGCACATGACTGCTGAGGGCTACGCGCACTTTGGCGAGCTCGTGTGGGACGCGATCAAGGCCGACGTCACTGTGTGACCAAACGCACAACCCGCATGCACCATAAACACTCGGTGGCCCCCCTCTCCCGCTCATGCGACGTTCTTGATGACCTCGACCACGTGCACGCTGCGGTGCTGGATGTTCTCGTTGCTGCCACGCACACACGCAGCGTGTCAGCCGCCCGCACGTGCCCGCCCGCACGCCCGCACGCGAGCCCGTACGCGATGCTGTTGGGCGAGATGATGATGAACTGGCGGTTGCGGAACGCGTCGGCCGCGTCAAGCAGCAGCCCGAGCGAGATGCGCCGGTTGACCTCGTCCATGCACACGTCAAACTCGTCGATCATGCGGAACGGGTTGGGCATGCTCTCCCATAGCGCGAGCAGCAGTGCGACCATCGAGTACGAGCGCTCGCCGCCTGGGCCGCGCCCATCAGCGATGCGCGGAGGCGCGCGGACGCACGAGCACGCACCGGACAGCTGCGTCGTGCGCTTGGACTGCAGCACCAGGTGCAGCTCCTCGTTCGTGTGGTCGAAGAAGAGCTTGCCCTTGTAGTTGCGCACGGCCAGCGAGCTGCGCGCGGCCCGTGAGACACCGCGACGACGTCACAGGCGCCACACGCACCTGCGGAAGATTGCACCGGCGCGCTGCGCCACCGACGAGCGGTAGACGTCGATCTGCGCAAAGCGCTTCGCCATGACCTCCTTCAGCTCGTTGTTGAAGCGGTCGAGCGTGCGGACAAAGCTGCGCTGCAGCTTGAGCGCCTCGTTCTTGGCGTGCAGCTGCGCCTCAATCTCGTCCGGGTTGCCGCGCCTGCGACCGCGCGCCCGTCAGCGCGAGATCGGCGCGAACCCAGAGTAGACACGTACGTGCTCTGCTGCTGCACCAGCAGCGCCTCGCTGCGCCGCAGCACCTTCTCAAGCTCGACGGGCGTCCTGCGCGTCGCGACGCGGTCGGCCGGCTTGCCGAGGTCGCTCGCGGCCTTGTGCGCGCGCTGCATGACGTCCTGCGCGACCCGGTGAGAGTGTGCACCGGCCGCAAGTGTCGATGCGGCACACACCTCGACCACGCGCTCGGCGTCGGCCACGACTTGCTTCTGCTGCGCGATCGCCTCGCGCAGCTCGTCGAGCTGGCACGCGCAAGCACATCTCAGCCTCGCACGCACAGCAAACATTGTAACGCGCCTTGACGCGCGCCGCGCGCATCGCATTCTCGGCCGCCACGCGCTCCTGGATGGCCGCCTCCTGCTCGCTGCGCGCGGCCGCCACCTCTTCCTCGACAGCCTGCGCGCGTGCCTCGATCTCCTGCAGCTGGTTGCGCAGCGGGCGGATCCGGTCCTCCATCGCATGGATCTGGTCCGTCTGCGCGCGGTACGTCTGCCGGTGCAGCTCGCGCGTCTGCAGGATGCGCTGCGAGCACGCTCGCATCAGCCACAACCGTCGCGCGCTGTCTCCAGGCGCATACGTCGCGCTCGTCTTGGAGCGCCTGCAGGGCAATTGTGCTGTTGTCAAACTCGTCAAAGCTCTGCACGCGGCGCGCCGTCAGCCGCCAGCACTGCAGAGCGCGCGAGCAGCGCACCCGCAGGTCCGTCTGCAGCCTGTCGAGGCGCGCCCGCATGCCGTTGAGCTCGCGCTGCTTGACCGACGCCTCTTGCTCAAGCTGCCGCAGCATGCGCTGCTTTGTCTGCAGCTCGCGCTGCGCGTTCTGATGCTCGGCCTGGGCGGCCTGGCACTGCGCCGTGAGCGCCTCGCGCGCGTGCTCGACGTTGCGGATGCTCTGCTCGACGTCGCCAAAGAGCGTGCGCTCGTGCGCCTGCTGCGGATTGCTGCGCACGCCGACCTCGCCGCTCGGGCTGCCACGCACGCCGTGAGGCGAACGTCGCAGCGGCGGCGAGGCGTGACGGCGCACCTCACATCGAGCCGCGTCCCGTCGCGCGTGTAGGCAAACTGCACATTGCGGTCGCGGTTGCCGCGCATGTAGGCCTGGGCCGGGCGGAACTCAGGGATGAGCACAGACTTTTCGATCTTGAGCTGATCGATGAACGCCTGCTGCGCCACGGGGCTTGAGAACTGCGCGCGGCTTGTCAGCGGCAAGGGGGACGAGTGCCAGCCGCCCCCGCACACCTTGAGCACGCGCATCACCGTCAGCAGGTTCTTGTCCGGCTGGCCCGAGTCAATGTCGCGCGCGAGGCCCTCGTTGCTCGTGTTGAGCAGCACGCGCGAGCGGTCGCTGCGCCGCGCATCAGGCAGACACCGTGTGCGCATAGTGTGTGCGCACCAGTGGCTCTTCTTGAGCAGCTGGCGCAGCGTGTGCAGGTCGCGCTGCGTGTGCACGACAAAGCTGTTGAGCTCGCGCCCGAGCGCCGTCTGCACGGCCCAGGCCCAGCTCGGGTCCGTCAGCTCAATGTACATGCCTGCGCGCGCGGCGTCAGCACACACAGCGCGACCACCACCAACGTACGCACCGAGCGGACCCGTCACAGCCTTGTCAAACTGCGTGCGCCGGATCGCTTCGAGCGCCTGCGGCATGTTGTCGCCGAAGAAGCTGCCACGGCGGCGTCAGCCACGCGCACGCCCACGCGCGCCACCGGCTTAGCGCGCACCGCAGGCGGTTCTCGCGCTGCGACCGGTACGCCTGCAGCTGGCGCTCAGCATCGTTGAGCCGTCCTGCGGCGCGATGTGAGACCGTGCGTGGCGCGAGCGGGAGAAGCGGCGCGCACGCTTCAGGTCCTGGGCGCGCTCGTTGGCCTCCTCGCTCGCGCTCGTCACGGCTTTGATCTCGTCCTCGGTCACCTGGCGGCGGTTGAAGTTCTTTGCCCGCACGCGTCTCAGCAGCCGCGTATGCGCGCGCCCGTGCGGCCGCGCCAGACCTGCTGCAGGTCGCTTTGGATGTCCTCGTTGGTGCGCGTGAGCTTCTCCATCTCCTCTTGCATCTTGCTGCGCTTGTCGCTGTGTCCGGGCGCATGTCATGCACCGCACTCGTGTGTGCGAGGCGGCCGCACCCTGTGTTGGACTTGAGCCGGCGCTGCTCCTGCGCGATCTTCTCCTCGCTCGACTTGATCTCCACGTCGTTGTCTTTGATCAGGCGTTCGCACTCGCGCGCGTCGTTCTGTGCGAGCACGCTTGAGCAGAGCACGCGCGCGGTCTCGCTCAACGGCCGCCGCACCGCCAGCTGCCGACGCTCGGCCTGGCGCTCCTTAAGCTCGGCCTCAATCTGGGCGCGCTCCTGCTTGTGCGGCTCGTGCCCGCGCGTGCGCTCTATCACCTTGGCCGCAAGCTCCTCGATGCGCGCCGCCGCGGCGACAACGACGTCCTGCGAGCCGCGTGAGGATGCGGGCAGAGTGCCGTGCAGGCTTGCGCACCTCCTTCTGGCGCAGCTTCGTCTCGAGCGGCTCGACCTTGCTCTCGAGGCGCTCGAGCTGCTCGGCCTTGGCCGCGTGGTCCTGCGCACGAGACGTGTCTGAGTGTGCGCCCGTGCAATCTAAGGTGCACGCACGCGCTCCTTCTCGTTCACTACGGCCCAGTACAGCTCGAGCTTGAGGTCGTCGATCTGCCCGCGCAGCTCGCAAATCTGCACAAGCGCGGTTCAGTCTCGCTTGTGTCGCGCCGCGCCGTGCACCTGCTGCAACTCGCGCAGGCGCTCCTTGAGCGCGTCCACCTCTTGTTTCTTCACATATAGCTCCTGCAGTCTGTGTAAGCGACCGGCCACGCCGCAGGCGCGACCGCGCCAGACCTTGGCCTTGCGCTCGGTGATGCTGGCCGTTTCCTTGTACGTGGCGTTGATCGAGCGCATCTGCGCGAGCAGCTCGTCGATCTGCGTGCCCTTGAGGAAGTACTGGCGGCCGGCAGCAGGGCGTGTGAGCACGAGGCGCGCGTCCTTGCGAGGCCGCTGGCCGCACCTGATACTTCTTCTTGGGCTCGCTGCTCTTGAGGAAGTCGCGTGCCATGTCCTGGCTGAGCACGGTCATCGGGTTGTCAACTGAGGAGGCCAGGCGTGAGCGGGCGGGCGGCATCGGGCAAGGGGCGCACTCTGGATGTTCATGTAGTCCAAGATGAGCGACACGTCCTCCTTCTTGTGCGACACGACTTTCTCTGCGCACGGCGACACGTGAGCGCACGGCAGAGAAGGTACCGCGGCACGCACTCTTCTCGTTCTTGATCGAGTATGAGCTCGTCTGCGTGCCGTCGCGCCGCAGCGTACGCTCGATGTAGATCGTGTCGCCGTACACGTCTGGGCGGTACGCGTCGCTGCCGCGGTTGCGCAGACCGACCTGCGTGCGGTGCGCGGCGGCAGGCATGAGCGACGCACGGTCCGGCCATGCGCCGGCGCGCACGGACCATGACGGACGCGGCCGCCTCGCCCATGCGGATGAAGCTCTTGAGTGAGACGCCGCGGCTGGTCACGTTGGCCTTGCCGCCGAGGCAAACGATGACGGCGGCCATGATCGCGCTCTTGCCGGCTGGGGTGCGCACAGCTCAGGTGTCGACTGCACTGACGTGTGCGAACGCGCACCGCCGTTGACGCCCGTGACAAAGTTGGCGTTGGGCTTGAACTCGACCAGTGTGTTGCGGTGCGTCATAAAGTTGACCATGAGCACGGACTCGATCACGCCGACCTCGGCCTGTGCCCGCGCCCGCACGCATCACGATCGCGCCGCGCAACGGGCACGAGCGGCGCGCACGGCCTGCAGCAGCGATGTGTCCTTAGCAATGTCGTCGTCATTGTCATTGTCGTTGACGGCGTCGTCCATCGCGGCCTCGTCGTCCTCCTCGCCCGCGGCGTCCTGCGCGCGGCACCCTCGTCAGCTGCACGTCACGTGCCGCGCGAGACCAGGCCGCACCGCCGCGTTTGACACCGGCGCGACGCGCGGCCCGTTGTCGTCGAGGCCGTGCGCAGAGCCAGGCGTGACGCGAGTGACGGCCGTGGGCGCGGGCGGCGTGGCCGTGTAGTCGTCGTCCGACTCGCGGTCCACGAGCGCCTCGCGCGCCTTGCGCTTGGTGCGCAGGGGCCCGGCGAACGTGCGCGCGCGCTTGCTGCTGGGCGCGTAGTCTGCGCGCGAGACAGTGGCGCGCCGTCTCCGTTACTCGCGCGGTCACACCCGCGCGCCCATGGGGGCGGCCGCGCACCGTCGTCGTTCGACTGCTGCGACGCGACGGCCTCCTCGGCGTCGCTGCGCACGTCGTCGGACCCGGCCGTCGAGCCGCGCCGCGCCATTCCAAAAGCGAGCGGAAGCGCGCCAAAAGTGAGCGTGTCCATCACCCGTAGGTCGCGAATGCCAAGCATGATGTGGACAAGGCTCGCGGCGCGGCGGCAGCTCAGCCTCGCCCTGACGCTGGCCGGCGGGCAGTGCTTCACGTGGGTGCGGACGGGGCCCGGCGAGTGGTGCGTGTGCATCGATCGCGATGCTGTGTGCGCGTTGCTGAAGGGCGAGCAGGTCCAAGGCGATCAGTGGGCGTGTGGTCACCGTGCGCGAGGACGGTGCGAGCGCGTGTGGGCCGGCGCTGCACGGCACGGTGCGCGAGTGCGCGTGACGAGACGGGCCGCGCAGGCGACGAGATCCAGTGCGAGGCCGCGGCCGATGCCGAGCTGCGCGCGCTGCTGCACGACTACTTCCAGCTCGACGTCGACCTGGACGCGCACTACCGCGCGTGGACGAGCGCCGACGCGCACTTTGGGCGGTTCGCGGCGTCGTTCGAGGGCCTGCGCATCCTGCGGCAGGACCCGGTCGAGAACGTGTTCTCGTTCATCTGCGCCTCGTGCAACAACATCGAGCGCATCACGCAGATGGTGCGACACGTACGTCGGCCGCCTGTGGCTTAGCCTGAGCGGGCCGCGCGCCCGCCAGGTGACCAAAATGTGCCAGCGCTACGGGCCGTGCGTGGGCGAGCGCGGCGGCGTCGTGCTGCACGCGTTCCCGGACGTCGCGCAGCTGGCGCAGGCCGGGGTCGAGGACGAGCTGCGCGCGTTGGGCTTCGGGTACCGCGCGCGGTTCATCCACGAGGCCGCGCGGCTGGTGCAGGGCCAGGGCGGCGCGAGCTGGCTGTGCGGGCTGCGGCAGCTGCCGTACGCCGAGACGGTGCAGGCGCTGATGACGCTGCCTGGCATCGGGCGCAAGGTGGCCGACTGCATCGCCCTGTTCTCGATGGTGCGTGCCGTCACCGCCGCAGCGTGCGCACCGTGTGCACCTCTCACACGCGTCGGCAGGACAAGCCCGAGGCCGTACCGGTCGACACGCACGTGTGGCAGATTGCCGCGCGCGACTACGCGCTCGACATCGTCAACAAGTCGCTCACGGCGCGCGTCTACCTCTCGATCGGCGACCTCTTCCGGCGCCTGCACGGGCCGTACGCGGGCTGGGCCAACACGGTGCGGTCTGTGCGCTCGTGTGAGTCGGCTGCGTGCCGACGACAGGCGGCAGGTGCTGTTCGCGGCCGATCTCAAGCGCTTCGAGGCCCTGCGCGCGGCCGCGCCCGTCAAGGTGCGGCGACGGCGGCGCGCGCCCGACGACGACGCCGTTGCCGATGCGGCCGCGGCCGCACGTGTCCGCCGCCCAAAGAGGAACTGAGACGTGAGACACAGCAGCTTGGCGGCGCATTTTTTTTTTTTTTTTCCTCGCCGGTCTGGCAGATGGACCCACCCGCGCCCACCGGCAGCCGCACGGCCAAGACGCGCACTGCGTCGTCGTCGGCAGTGGCTGTGCCGGGCGAGGCGCGGACGTACGTCGCCGTCGACACGACCGAGGCAGTGGACGAGGGCCTGGCCCACCGGGCGGGGTCGCCGCACACGCTGGTCAGTCGCATCAGCAGCGGGAGCCTGCGCCGGGTGAGCGGCGAGCAGTCGCCCAGCGGCGAGCGCGCGCCGCCGTCGCCGTCGACCGTGCAGCGCGCCTTCTCGAAGCTGCGCCGGCGCGTCAGCGGCGCCGACCGCGAGCGCGATGCCGGCGCCGTTCCGCTCGCGGCGCCCAACGGCGACGGCAGCGACATTGACGCGTTTCTCTCCTCGGCCGACGCCGCGCCCGCCACGCCGCGCGCGCGCGCCGTCAGCGTTCGCGTCAGCAGCGACGGGCCGGCCGCGGGATCCGCCAGCTCATCGCCCATCCCGCGCCGCGCACACGAGGAGTACGACATCGACGCGATGCTCTCGGTCTCGGACGAGGCCGCGGACGAGGCCGCGGACGAGGTCGGGGCGCCGCAGCAGCAGCAGCGCAACGGTGCGACTGTGACGACGACAGCAACGACGAAGCGCGCGCACCACCGCAAGCGGTCCACGTCGGCGCCGGACCTGGAGGATCTGACCGAGAACGAGGCCGTCAACGGCGCGCACGACGACGACGCGGGCAGCGGCCACGAGGCCACCGAGGGCGACGGTGAGGAGGTCGAGGCGCTGCGTGACAGCAACAAGCACGCGGCGCAGCGCCCGCGCCACAGCAGCACCGCCTTCATCCTCCCGCGCACCGCCAACGGCGACGTCCGCAAGAGCCCCTCCGAGCCGGCCAGCCTCGCGGGCCTGCCGCCGCTCTCGCCGGGCACGCTCAAGACGCCCGGGACGCCGACAACGCCGCCGACCGCGCCCGCGCCCGCGCCCGCGCCCGGCTCGACCGCATCAACCCCGTCGCCCAGCACCGACGGATCGTCCGAGGGCTCGCCCGTCATGTACCGCTCGTTCAAGGCGCGCGTCGGCCGCGGCATCCAGCCGCTCGTCATGCCCAACCAGAGCGGCATCGCGGCCGCGGCCAGCATGACCATGCACAAGGTCGCGAGCGCGCGCCAGCGCGTACGCATCAGGTGCGGCCGAGTGCTCTGCGCGACGCGCACTTGCCTGACCGTTCGACGTGCAGCACGACCACGCCGTCCTCGCCCTCGAGCGTCTCACCCGTCGACGCCGCGCTCGACAAGCCCCTGCCGCCCGTGCCCGTCTCGCCCAAGACGCCCAAGGCGTCCAACCGGCTGTGCGTCCCTCTAAACGCCTGCGGCCGCGCTCACACGCCGTGCGTCGCAGCAAATCGCTGTTCACCACCACCATGCGCAAGCGCGGCTCGTCGCTTGAGCCGGGCGAGGAGATCGCCGTGCGCGCGGCGAACGCACCGACGTCTTCACAGCGCCGCAAAGTGCGCACGCATGCACAGCTTGACGCGCCCGACTGATTGCGCGTGCGCCGCGCGCCGCAGTCGTACGTTGACGTGTTGCCATCGCAGCTGGAGCAAGAGCGAGAGCTCGAGCTCGCGCTGCAGCCGCGGCGGTCGCAGCCAGACCTCACGGCCAATGGGCAGCGGATGGGCAACGCGTGGAACGAGGTGCGCTGGCTGCGCGCGCGCCCGCTGCTCCGCGGCTGACGCATGCACGCGCAGTCGTGGGACGAGCGCCTGAACCGCCTGTGCGAGGTTGTGCCGTTTGCATCGCGCGGCGAGCTGCAGTCGGCGCTGAGCGAAAACAACGGCGACGCCGACGCCGCGGTCAGCTCGATCATCCGGCGCAAGTCGCTTGACGGTGCGCGCCATGAACCCCCAAGCGCAGCGCCCTGGCTGACTCTACGTGGATGGGCGGCAGAGGACGAGACCGAGACGTCGGACGGCGCTGTTCAGAGGTGCATCCTGCACTCACGACCCTGGGACCCCTCTGACGCACGGCGCGCTATGCAGCTCGCAGGAGGACCTCAGCGGGCGCAACGGCGACAAGCCCGACTCGACTGCGAGCGGCGGCAAGGTGCGGCCTCGTATGTGTGACCGCTGGCACACGCGCCTGACAGGTGGGCGCAGTCGCGGTCGCGGCTGTCGCGCTACCTCGACAACTTTGGCAGCAAGGTGACGGGCAAGAAGACCGGCAAGCCGCGCATCCCGCCGCTGCAGCCGAGCCTGAGCGCTGTCATCGTGGACGACCCGGCGGTCTGTTGCGCAGGTCACCTCCTTTTGCACGAAAGGCTGACGCGCATCATGGGCTTGCAGAACGAGGCTCGCGTGGGCCGCCTGCAGCAGAGTGTCTCGGCGGCGTTGCCGTCGAGTGCGTGTGGCGTCTTGGCGCACGCTGCGTGCTGCTGACTGGGGCAAGCAGCGGTTTCGCCCTCGTTGACCTCGAGCACGTCCTTCTCCGACATGCAGGCCGCACCCGATGCGCAGGACATCGCCACAGCGGCCAAGATGGACCTGGACTTGCTACCAAACGGGCGCGAGAAGCAGCGGCAGTCGCGCAAGCGACGCTTCATCGTCGAGGAGATCATCCGCACCGAGGAGATCCACATCCAGCAGCTCGTGCTCGTGCAGCAGGTGGGCCGCGATGCGCGCGCTTCGACCGCCCGCCGCTCACGCGCTTCGTGCACGCGCAGCTGATTGTTGAGCCTCTGCAGCTGGCGGCGCGGTCGAGCTCGCCGATCATGTCGGTTGACGACGTCTCGCACGTGTTCACGCCCTGGGACGACGTGCTTCAGGTCTGCGGCGTGCCCGTGGCGGCGCAACGCGCGCTGACGCCCGCGCCGGACGTGTCCCAGGTACAGACGAAGTTCCTCGGCATGCTGCGGCCCATCGCCGCGTCGTGGACTGAGGAGTCGTGCCTAGGGCTTACGTTCCTGCGCCTGGTGCGCCATGGCCAGGCCTGCGCGCGCGCGCGAGTGCTGAGACGCCTGGTGCAGCTCGAGCAGATCCAGCCGTTTGAGGTCTTTGCCAACAACTTTATGCAGGCGCGCGACCTGCTCAACCAGCACCTCAAAATGTCGCCGCGCATGGTGGAGCTGATGGAGGTTGCGCTGCCACAACGCTGCTTGTTGCGCCGCCGCCGTTGACGCCGTGCCTGCTGCAGGCGTTCTACGACGACCCGCGCGTGCGCGTACACTCGGTGAGCGAGATCCTTAAGCTGCCGATGTCGCGCCTGCCGCGCTACAAGGACCTGCTGCGCGGTGCGACAACAACAAGCACACCGCAGCCGACACGCGCTCACGGGCACGCCCGCACAGAGCTCGAGTCGTTCACGCCGATCTGGCACCCGGACTTTGTCGACACGCTGCGCTCGCTCGAGGGCGTGACCGCGGCCGAGCGCGCGCTGCAGTCGCTGCAAATCAAGGAGGCGAACATCAAGGCGATGTTTGGCGTGCAGCAGCGGATCGTGGGCTGCCCCGTGCGTGCTGCCGCGCCTGTGCGTCATTGGCCGTCGCTGACCGGCGTGCGTGCAGATTACGCTCATCTCGGGCGACCGCTTCTTCGTGGACGAGGTCGACGTGATCGAGCTCAACATCGACACCAACAAGATCCGCCAGGTCATGCGACTTGTCCTGTTCAACGACAGCGTGCTCGTCGCAAGCAAGGTGCGGCCCCGCGTGCGCGCCGGGAGGTGGCGGCACGGCTGACGCGAACGTGCAGATCGACCGCCGACGCGGCCTGTTTGTGGAGCTGTTTGCGCTGTCGCAGACCTCGCGCGACAAGGACAAGGACAAGGACAAGGACAAGGTCAGCGAGGCGTACTACCGGTTCGAGGCGCTGGTGCCGCTGACGCACCTGGCCATCCTCGACTCGTCGACCGGTGTGCGACCGCCTGTTCGCCGGTCGGCGCGCTGACTGAGGCCGTGGACGCAGACACGTTCTTGAACGGCCTGGACAACTTTGTTGTGCTGTGGCTGAGCGACGTCGCGCGCATGTTCCAGGGCACGAAGCCCGAGCTGTTCAAGCCGTTCCTGAGCCAGCTTAAGACGAGCCTGCAGCTGACGACGATGCTGCCCGAGCCGCGCGAGCGGATGACGGCGCACGTGCGGGGCGCATCTGCGCCAGCCGTGTCGGCCAACAACTCGTCGCGGCGCATGTCGCTCAACCCGCTCACGGTGCGGCGCGGCAAGCTACGTGCCGTGTCGAGCTTCGACAACGAGAAGCCGGTGCACGTGTGTGCGCGTGCCCGCAACGCGGGTCTGATGCGACCCTCGGCAGGACAAGCTGCCGCAGCAGCTCACGGTGACGCCGCGATCGCTGCCCGCTGCCGCGGGGCAAACCAAGCCGGACGAGCGGCTGGAGGACATGCTGCAGGACCCGGAGGCGCTCGAGCTGTTCACTGCGTTCCTGCGCGGGTGTGCGGGCGGGTGCGCGCCAGGGCGTCGTCGGCTGACGGCCCGCACGCGCTTGCAGCGAGTACAGCCAGGAGAACATCGAGTTCTGGCTCGCCGTGGAGCGCTTCCGCGAGATCGACGACGCCGACCGCCAGTCGGTGCGCGCGGCCCGGTGGCGTGCGCGGCGCTCGCTCACATCGGCGGTGGCAGGCGGCCGCGCTGATCATCAGCCTGTTCATTCGGCACGGGGGCGACCAGGAGATCAACATCAAGCACCAGCTGAAGGAGTCGCTGATCACGCGCCTCGAGAGCGGTGACATCTCGCGCGACATGTTTGACGTGACGCAGTGCGTGGGCCGCGCTCGCCGCCGCCGCCGGGCGTCGCCCTGCTGAGCGTTCGTGCGCGCATACGCAGGAAGGACATTCTGCAGCTGATGGCGACCGACTCGTTCCCGCGCTTCGTCAAGTCCAAGCTGTACCGGCCGGTGCGCGCGTGCGGCAGACGCCGATCGGCACGCTGACACAGCACCGCAGCCGTCGCGCCTGTCGGACAAGAGCCCGCACGAGAGCTCTTCGCCGGTCTTCGTATGAGCGCGGTTATCGATCATATACTATTATGTGTACACCAGCGGCTGTCTCTTTTCGAAAGTCGAGGAACCCCTGCCGCGAGCCGCCGACTGGACCGCAGCCATGAGGCACGTAGGCCCTCGGGCGGGGGGTGCGGGGCGTGCGCGAGCGCACACGCTGGCCGGATGGACGGATGGACGGGTTGGATGGCGCCGGATGGCGCGCGAGGCGATGTGCGGCGCCGACGCGTCGATTGATATCTCGCCGCGCGGTTGCGCCAGCAAAATTTCGCGCGACACCCTCAACCAGTCGGTCCACAAGGTCGTGGTCGGCGCGCAGGAGAAGAAGCGCGGGTTCACGGAGACGGTCGAGCTGCAGATTGGCCTCAAGAACTACGACCCGGCCAAGGACAAGCGCTTCAGCGGCACGATCAAGTACGCGTCGCGCCACACGCGTTGCACGGACGGCGCGTCGCTTACGGGCGCGTGCGCGCGCGTGTGGCTGCCAGGCTGCCGAAGGTCCCCCGGCCGAAGATGAAGGTCTGCGTGCTCGGTGACGCGCTGCACGCCGACCAGGCCAAGGAGGCCGGGCTGGACTGCGTGACGGTCGACGACATGAAGAAGTGGAACAAGAACAAGAAGATCATCAAGAACTTCGGTGCGTGCGACACGCGCTGTGGCCGGGCATGTGCCTGACGTGCGTGCGCTCGTGCTCGCGTGCTCGTGCGTGCGCCTGCAGCCAAGAAGTACGATGCCTTCCTGTCGTCCGAGGCGCTCATCAAGCAGATCCCGCGTCTGCTCGGCCCAGGCCTCAACAAGGCCGGCAAGTTCCCGACCCTGGTCACGCACAACGAGTCGCTGCTGGGCAAGGCCGACGAGGTGCGGTCGACGATCAAGTTCCAGCTGAAGAAGGCAACACGCGCGCGTTTTGCGATGCGGCCACGGCTGACGCGCTGGCTGGCGCGTGCGCGCAGGTGCTGTGCATGGGTGTCGCCGTGGGCCACGTCGAGATGACCGAGCCCGAGCTCGCGACCAACATCATGATGGCCGTCAACTTCCTCGTCTCGCTGCTCAAGAAGAACTGGCAGAACGTGCGGTCGCTGTTCATCAAGAGCACGATGGGCAAGCCCGTGCGCATCTTCTGAGCCCCGCGTGCTGTGTGTGATGCCCAGAGGAGAGACAGAGACAGACGCCACTCAGTTTGCAGCACAGTGGTCATGCTCTCACGCGTGACGGCGGCGGCGGCCACGCGGCCCTCGCTGACGTCGCTTGTCGCGCGACGCTGCCTCGGCACGCTGCCCAACGGTGCGCCGTGCCACGCGCCTTGCCCCTCCGCCCCGTGCGCCTCACAGCTCACGCGCGCGCCGGCAGCGGCCGAGGGTCTGAGCGAGGAGCAGGCGACGATCCAGCGCACGGCGCGCGACTTTGCCGACCGCGAGCTGGCGCCACACATGGCGCAGTGGGACGAGGCCGAGGAGATGCCGGCGGGGGCGCTGCGGGCGCTGGCGCAGCTCGGCTTCGGCGCCATCTACGCGCGCGAGCGCCACGGCGGGTCGGGCCTGAGCCGCGTCGACGCGTCGGTCATCTTCGAGGCGCTGTCGACGGGCTGCGTGAGCACGACGGCGTACCTGAGCATCCACAAGTGCGCGCATCGTTGCTCGTGCACGGCGCGATGCTGACGGACGCACCCGCAGCATGTGCGCGTGGATGCTCGACGAGTTTGCGGCGCCCGCGCTGGCAGCCAAGTTTGTGCCGGCCCTCGCGACGATGGAGGCGCGCGCACATGCCGATCGGCGCCGCGCATCGCACTGACGCGCCGCTGCAGAAGTTTGGCTCGTACTGCCTCACCGAGCCCGGCAGCGGCAGCGACGCGGCGTCGCTCATCACGACCGCACGCAAGGACGGCGCGCACTACGTCCTCAACGGCTCCAAGGTGCGCGTCGTGCTGCGGGCGGCGCTGATACGAACGGGAACGCGCGGCAGGCGTTCATCTCGGGCGGCGGGTACAGCGACGTGTACCTGGTCATGTGCCGCACGGGCGGCCCCGGTGCGCAAGCGCGCGGCAGACCACGAGCGCATGCGTTGACCCGACCAAAGGCCCCAAGGGCATCTCGTGCATCCTGGTTGAGAAGGGCACGCCTGGGCTGAGCTTCGGCAAGAAGGAGAAGAAGGTCGGGTGGAACAGCCAGCCGACGCGCATGGTCCTGTTTGACGACTGTCGCGTGCCGGTCGAGAACCTGGTCGGCACCGAGGGCCAAGGCTTTGCAATCGCGATGAAGGGTCTTGACGGCGGGCGCGTCAACATCGGTGCCGAGTGCCCTTCACGCGTGTGTGCGTGTGTGCCGCCTGCCTGATACGTCCGCAGCCTCGTGCAGCCTCGGCGCGGCGCAAAAGGCGATCGAGGCCGCCGTCGGGCACTCGAAGGTCCGCAAGCAGTTTGGCCAGCCGCTCGCGGCGTTCCAGGTACACGCTCTCTCTCGCTCACGCACAGGCGGTCAGTCCGCGCCCCTGACGCTCGCGACGTTGGCTGCAGAACACGCAGTTTAAGCTGGCCGAGATGGCCACCGACCTGATCGCGTCGCGCCTCATGGTCCGCCAGGGCGCGGCGATGCTTGACGCGCGTTCGCCCCAGGCGCCGGCGTACTGCGCGATGGCCAAGCTGTTTGCGACGGACCGGTGCTTTGAAGTGCGTGCGGGCGCTCGCGCGCGCGAGCGTGCTGCTGTCGTGCTGAGCACTCGGCGCTGCAGATCTGCAACCAGTCGCTGCAGATGCACGGCGGCTACGGCTACCTGAAGGACTACCCCGTGCAGCAGCTCATGCGCGACGCGCGCGTGCACCAGATCCTCGAGGGTGCGTCGCGTGCGCGCGCGGCTGGCTACATGCGCTTACGCCGCTTTGCTGCACAGGCACGAACGAGATCATGCGCATGATCGTCGCGCGCGAGGTGCTCAAGGACGCCTGAGTGCGGCTGTGCGCCTGCACGACTGGGCGGCTGTGCAGTTTGGCGGCTGTTCCTGCCATGGCTACCTTCTGTCGTACACAGCGAACCGGCGGCGCGCGTCACCCCTTGATGATCGTGTAGTTGACGCCGGGCACAAGCTCCGAGTACTGCTCGGTCCCTGGCGGCCGCGGCGGCGCGTGAGCACGGGGTCGGCCGCGTCGTGCCAGGCGGCGCACCGTGCGGGATGAGCGGCACCTCGCGGAACGGCACCCAGTTGGGCACGCGCACGAGCTCGACCGTGCCGTTGTTGCCCGAGAGGATAATGCGCGCGAGCATGCCGTCGTCGCGCACGATGCCTTGCGCGCGCCGTTGTCAGCACGGCACGCGCGCGCACGCGAGGGCACACAACGCACCCGACAGCGTCGACAAGGCAAACTTGGGCACGTTGGCCACCTTCTCAAAGTTGTACGGGATGACGGCGCGGATGTACCAGGCGTCGCTGCGGTCGAGCACGTACACGCCGGTCGAGTCCTGGCTCCACAGGCAGTAGTACGGCAAGAGCTGCACGCTGTTGTTGGCCGCGGGGATGAGCTTGAGGTCGAGCTGGTCGTTGAGCAGGTCGAGCTTGCGCCCGCCGATGTAGAGCAAGTTGCGCAGGTCGTAGAATGTGACGGCAGTGTAATAGTGGAACGACACGCCGTCCTCGGTCTCGGTCGCGGTGATGACGACCGCGACGAGGTGCCCGTTGGGCGAGGGCACGGGGTTGTGACGCGCGTACGTGCGCAAGACGCTCTGCGGTACCGGCCCGAAGATGTTGAGCAGCTCTGCGGTTTGTGCGTGGGCGTGAGACAGAGCAGGCCGTGCGAGGAGTTGGGCCGCACCGCCCGAGGTCATCTCGAGCGTCTTGAACACGTTCTTCCAGTTGCGGTTGATGCCCAGCGCGTCGCGCTCGGTCTCTTCGGGCTCGGTCTTGAACTTCATGACCGAGGGCACGCCGCGGTACGAGCACACGATGCGCCCCTGGAACGGCAGGTAGTAGCTACGCAAAGGCGCGAACGTCCGTGTGAGTAGCGCGCGCGCGCGCGCGCAGGCGCGCGCAGCCCAGGCCGCGCACATGTGCGAGTACTGCATGCTCCCGGCGTTGTCCGACTCCTCGTTGAAGCGCATGACGAGCACGCGGTGCGACTTGAGCGTGAACGGGTCCTCGTAGCGCCAGAGCGCCGTCGTCTGCCGCGCGCGTGACGTGTGAGCGCGGCGCACCACGGCCCCGCCTTCGGCAGCGCACGTGGTCCGACGACTGCGGGTCGTGGTAGAACGGGTTGAGCGCGTTGAGCGTCGTGTACGAGTGCTCGACGACCATGAGGGCCTGGACCGTGCCGTTGCCGCTGGCCCAGGCCGGCTCGAACACAGCGTTGATCTGGCGCGTGACGCGCGTGCGCTGCCGGTGGAGGATGTCGCCCGCGATCGACAGGCCCACCAGCACCGCAAACATCACGGCCGAGATGGCGAACAGCGCCAGCCGGTGCGGCCGGAACCAGCGCTCGCGCGGCGGCGACGGGTCCATGTAGGCGGCCAGGTCGCCCTCGTCGTCGCCGTCGTTCAGCAGCACCATGGGCGTCTCGTCTGCCTTGCTCTGTGCCTGTGTGGCGCGCGTGGTGCGCGGGGCGGCGCGTGCGCGTCGGCGGCGGCCGGTGCGGCAGGCGTGACGCGGCGCGCACCATGTCCGATCCGGCCGCAAACTTGGCCCCGATGGACACACACACACACACACACACACACACACACACACACACACACACACACACACACACACACACACACACACACACACACACACACACACACACACACACACACACGCACGCCGGCTCCCATTCGCCCCCACTCAGCCGACGCGCTTGCGCTTGCGCTTCGCGTCTGGCCCGGCCGCGCCCGCCGCTGCGTGGACGGCGCCCGATGCCGCGTCGCCTGGAGGGAAGCGTGAGGATGGCGGGCGGGCGATGCAGACAACGTGCGGCGCCGCGCGCACCGGCTCGCCCCCTGCCCGCAGACGCTGCGTGCGGCCCGGCGTACTCGTCGTCCGAGCTGCGATGCGGGCGCGCGGATTAGCAGGGCAAGCGCCGGGCGGCGCCGCGCGATCGCGCACCTGAGCGGCTCGAGCGTGTGCGCCGACAGCTCGACCGCGCGGTCCAGCATCGTCCTGGCGCACGATGCGATGCGATGCGATGCGGGCGGGCGGGCGATGCGCGTGCGCTTTCAGCGAGGCACACACAGACGGGGCGCGCACAGACAGCCACGCAACTGCATCTGCCCGCGCAGGCTGCGCAGGATGCGGTCGGCGCGCTCGCTCTTTGCGCGCAGCTGCCCGCGCTCCTGCGCGCCCCCCATCCCAGTCAGCCGCACGCGCGCCCACGCCTCCAGCGCGACGGACGCGCCTCGAGCGCGCGCCGCAGCCGCTGCTCGAGCTCTACCAGCTGCTTGTCCATCCCGGTGTGCGTCTGGAAGCTTCCGGAACCTTCGTCGCGCGTCTCCCCTCGTTGTCCCTCACGCCGCGCCGCACGCCGCGCAGCCCTCCGCGTCGCCCTCGTCGCCCCGCCCCGTCCACGACCAGACCCATGTCGAAGCCGCGCGTGCTCGTGCTCGGCGGCGTGGGCTTCCTCGGCCGCAATCTCGTGCAGCACCTGGTCGAGAACGGCCTGGCGAGCAAGATCCGCGTCGTCGACAAGGTCCTCCCGCCCACGGCCTACCTCCTGCCGGCGCAGAAGGCCGCGTTCGAGAAGGTCGAGTTCAAGCAGGGCAACCTCGTCAACCCGAGTGCGTGGCGCGCCATCCCGCCCACACACATCCCTCCCCCTCGTCTGAGCGTTGTTTGTTTTCGCGCGGCCGTGGGACCTGACGCGGCGCGCTCGTGTGACGCAGCGTCCATCGCCGCGTGCTTCAAGGACGACGAGGGCCCGTTCGACTGGGTATTCAACGTCGCGGCCGAGACCAAGTACAGCCAAACAGACGAGGTGCGGGCCGCGCGGCGTGCCCCGCGTCGCTCAACCCACACGCGCGCAGGTCTACAACGAGCGTGTGCTCACGCTCAGCGTCAACTGCGCCAAGGAGGCCGCGGCGCAGAAGGTCAAGGCGTTTGTCGAGGTGTCGACGGCGCAGATCTACGAGGAGGGCAAGGTGCCCACTGAGCGCACAACACGCGACACGGCAACGCCGCTCACGCACGACGCCCGCGCGAGCAGAAAGCGAGCGACGAGGACAGCAAGATCAAGCCCTGGACAACCGTCGCCAAGTACAAGCTCAAGGCCGAGGAGGAGCTCAAGAAGATCGCCGGGTGCGCGCCGGGCACGCCGCGTCAACGCCGCGTCAACGCGCCCCTGCTGATGTGCGACGCGACGCAGCCTCAACTACATCATCGTCCGCCCGGCGATCGTGTACGGCCCGAGCGACCTCGCCGGCATCAGTGCGTGGCGGGCGGGCAGGCGCGTGTGTGCCGTCGCGCGCTGACGCGGGCGCAGCGCCGCGCATCATCATCGGCGCCGTGTACAAGCAGCTCAAGGAGGACATGAACTTCCTCTGGACCAAGGAGCTGCGCATCAACACGGTGCACGTGCGGTGCGGCGCCTGCATCGCGACGCAGGACGCAGTGCCTGACGCGCTCGCGCAGGGACGTCTGCCGCGCGCTCGTGCTCCTCGCCGAGAAGGGCAAGACCGGCGACGTGTACAACCTGGCCGACAAGAACGACACGGGTGGCCCTCTGTGCGCACAGTGCACGGCGAGCTGACGCGCGGTGGCGACGCAGACCAGGAGTCGATCGCGTCAATCCTGCGCGAGATCTTCGGCATTAAGACCGGCTACCAGGGCACTATCATCTCAAACTTTGCCCGGGTGCGCCCGCACCCACCTTGCGCCCGCCGACGGCCACTGACGCGCTGCCGTGCAGCTCAACCTGGGCGCGGTCACGGAGGAGATCAACGACAAGCACCTCCAGCCCTGGTCCGAGATGTGCAAGGCCGCCGGCATCACCAACACGCCCCTCACGCCGTATCTGGACCAGGAACTCCTGTACAACAACTCGCTCTCGATCGACGGCTCCAAGATCGAGAAGCTCGGCTTCACGTACGAGCACCCGAAGGTGCGCGCTCGGCGCGTGCGGCCCGCGGCAGTGGTCGGGCTCACGCACGCACGCCACAGGTGACGAAGGACCTGCTAGTGGAAGTCATTAAGAAGTTCCAGGAGATCAAGGTCTGGCCGCCGATGGACGTGTAGGCCGCTCTTGTTGCTCGTGATGGTGCTCGTTCTTTGTTTGTCTTATGACCATGCCAGTCGTACTCCAGCACAAACGGTTGGCGCGGGGAGGCGAGCCGACGCTGCGCGCGATTAAAGGAGCATCGCGTGGCACACGTGCGCAATGCAGATTCCTCCGTTTTGTGTTCGCTATGGGCATGACACAAACACAAGGTCAAAACAAGTACACCTTGTGGTGGCTGGTGTTCACAGCAGCCAGTGTGCCGTTGACGGGCGAGATGGCGACGCCATTGCAGTACTTCATCAGGCCTTGAGCCCAGACGTGCACGCGCTCGCCCTCGAGCGTCCAGGCGGACAGCTTGTCCTGCTCGCCTACAACGAGCACGCGCGCGACCGGGTCCCAGGCGAGGCCGCGGGGGCTGCTGAGCTGGCCCTGGCCGATGCAGCGCACAAACTGGCCCGTCTCGAACGCGAGCACCTGCAGGCGCTTGTTGACATAATCGCAGCAGACGACAAGCTGCGCGTCCGGGATGGCCACCACGCCCGCAGCGTTGTCGAAGCCGTTGCCCGTCGACGACCAACGCTGCGAGCCGTCTGCATTGAGGCGCACGACCTTCTTGGCGTTCCCGCAGCCCACGAGCAGCGAGCCGTCGTCCAGCGCATGCACACCCCAGGGCCAATCGCACTTGATCGTGCGCTCGACCGCGCCCGTCTCGTCGTTGATCAGCTCCAGGTGGTTGTTTTCACTAAGCGCCACCCAGATGCTGCCATTCCGCGTGACAGCGACGCCATAAGGGTTGCCCGATGTCGCCACGCTGCGCAGATGCGTCCCGTCGGGCGAGAAGAACTGCAGGCGCGCGTTGCCCTGGTCAGCGACGACAAGCTGGCCTTGCGCTGTGAAGGCAGCGTCCAGCGGGTAGTTGAACTGTCCAGCCGCTTTGTCGTTTGTGCCGTTGCCGATCGTGCGCACGGGCTGGCCGAGCGTGCGGTAGTCGCGTCCAGCGGGTCCATGCAGCGGCACAATCTTGGCCACACCCAGCTTGCTCGCGTCCGCCTTGAGCACGGCCTCGACCGTCGGCCGCGGTCCAAACACCACCGCCGTCGTCTGCGCCACAAGCGGCTCGTCGTTGATCGGCTGCTCCTCGAGCGTCTTCAGGCGCGCCACGAGCTGCTCGCGCTCGCGTGCTGCCTGCGCCGTCTCGCCCGCCGGTGCAGCCTCCGCCGCCGCGCGCGCCCGCGCCAGGTGGTCGTCGATCAGCACGAGCGCGTCCTTCTGCTCGAGCAGCGCCTTGATGTCGGCCGTCAGCGCCCGGTCAAACACGTGCTTGAGCTCGTGCTTGCGGCCCTTGAGCTCGTCCAGCTTGCGCTGCAGCGGCTCGATCAGCGGGTCGAAGAAGCCGTCGACCGTG
>CALSCO010001087.1:0-11019 GCA_943704415.1 Parvularia atlantis | reverse complement strand
CGTCCACGGGCATCTCGACGATCAGCACGCCGTCCGCCTCGCCCGCCGCTGCTGCCGCCGCCGTGCTGCCCTTGTCCATCGTCGTAGGCGCGCTCGGCGCGCCCGCGGCCGGCAGCAGCGGCGCGCCCGTCCCCACCGGCACCATCGCGGCCGCGTGCGCCGGCGGCGGCACGGGCGGCAGCAGGCGCGACGCCGCGAACGCCTCAAACAGCAGCGACGACTTGATCATAAAGTCGGACGGCGCGGGCGGCTTGGACGGCTCCATCGGCTGGCGCT
Organism: Parvularia atlantis; assembly: GCA_943704415.1. NCBI lineage: Eukaryota > Rotosphaerida > Parvularia > Parvularia atlantis. Next base: position 10,743 of record CALSCO010001087.1, on the reverse strand, counting down.
CATCCCACGACGGCGGCGCGGCGGTGGTGTAGCTGATGCGGCTGGCGTAGGCGAGGAGCTCGTCGGGCGTGACGCGCGCTGCCGCAGCGGTCAGGCTCACATGCGCACACGCGGCAAGACGAGCGCCGCCCCTCCCTGAACGCACCCGCGCGGCTCTGCGCGATCGCCTGCATCTTGGCCTCGCCCGCGTCCACGGCCTGCTCGACGAGCTGCTCGACGCGCACGAGCGCCTGCATCAGCTGCTGGATGCGCGCGTCCTCGGCCGCGATCTCGCCCCGCAGCGCCTCGATCTGCTGTTGCAGCCGCTGGTGCTCGCCCACTGAGCGCGCGTGCCTGTGAGCGCAGCCACCGCCAACCATCCGGTACGCACGGTCGACGAGCAGCGCCTGCAGCCGCCGCTCGAGCGCGACGAGCGCGGCCGCGGTCTGCACGGGCGCGTCGCTCTGGCTGTCGCGCGCCACCGTCGTCTGCAGCTCGCCAAACAGCTGCCGCGTGAGCCGCGCGTGCTGCTGCAGTGCCTCACGAAGCGCATCGCGGGTCGTCATCATGGCCGCGTGTCACGCTTTCGAACATCGAGCGATGTGGCAGGTCGACCTCGGCTTCGCAGCCGAGACGGTGCGGCTCGACCTGGGGCGCGGGCGTGGCGCGGGGCCGTCGGCTGCGACGTCGGCTGTGTCGTCTGCTGCTGCGTCGTCCGCTGTGTTAGCGACGACCGCGAAGGGCGCGAAAGGGCAGACGGCAGGTGCGCTTCTGGTGTGCGCGACCGTTACGGAGCGTGGCGCCAAAAAAAAAAAAAAAAAACCGCTGCGCAGCGTACCGCACCGAGACGCTGCTGCGCCTGGTGCGCGCCGGCAAGGAAAACGAGGCGGTGGGCGTGCACAAGGACAAGGAGAAGCAGCAGCAGCCGGCGTTTTTTGCGGCCGCGTCGGCCGGCGGCGTCTGCGTCGTGAGCGATGCGCAGCTGCAGTTGCTGGACGCGCGCCTGAGCACGCATCTGGCCACGGTCTCGCTCGGTGCGCGCGCGTCGGCTATGCCGATGCGACGATGGCAGCTGATCGCTGCGCACGGGTCAGACTGCCGCGTCGAGGTCGCCGTGTGGAGCCCCGACGGCACCTTCGTCGTCATCGGCGACGCGCTTGGCGCCGTGCACTTTGTCGACACGATCTCGCGCGCCATCATCTTCTCGCAGCAGATCGCGCCGGGCGCGGTCCCGGCGGCGGGTTCGGCGACATTCGTGGCGATGGCCTTCATGTGCGCGTGCGCGGCAGCTGCAACGCGACCTGACGCACACGCGATCGACGCAGGGGCGACGACAACAAGGACCTCGCGATCGTCCTGCGTGACCACCTGATCTACTACTTCAGCAACGTTGACCTCGCTGCGCTGCGCCAGGCGCTGGCAGCGCGCAACAGCCAGCTCGCCCTCCAGCTCAGGCAGGGCATCGCGCTCGCCAAGGTTGGCGTCGCAGGCATAACCGCCATCACGTCGGCCGCGTTCCACACCGACGCGGGCCAGGACGGCGGCGTGACGCACATCTTCCTCACCGGGCACGGTGTGCCGCATGTGCCGCTCTCGTTTCTGTGCGCCACTGACCCACTCTGCAGGCACCGCGGCTGTCGCCGTGTGGACCAAGGCACGCGGCAGCGACCTTGTCCAGACCGACGCGCTGGCAGCCGCGCCGGCGTCCTGGCCCACGCTCGCCAAAATCGCGTGCTCGTTTGACGGGCGCTTCCTGCTCACGCTCGGCGTCGACGGGACAATGCAGATGTGGGATCGCCGCCGGTGTGCCGTGCGCTCTTAGCCTCGCGCCGCACGGCTCACGGCGCGCGTGCAGGCTCGTGCTGCTGCAGACGTGGGCCGACCGCGTCTTTGTCGACTTTGAGCTGCTCGAGGAGCGCGTGGACGTCAACGCCGACGCCGCCGACGTTGTGCGTCGGGCGTTGCCATGATGAGCCGTCGTGCTGAAACGTTGCACGTGCCAGTCGCAGGACAAGGCACTGTTAGTCACGCTCACGCGGCAGAGCGACGGCGTCGGCGTGCTCGACCTGCAGCACTGGCCGTCGCTCAAGCCCATGTTCAGCCAGGAGGTCTCGCCGCAGACGCGCCTTGTCAAGGTGCCTTGCCCTCGTGCAAACCGGTGCCGTTTCTGCCGCGCTCACCGTCGCTACCCTGCTGCGCAGACGCTGTCGAAGCAGGGCATCAGCTTCCTCGAGGCCGCGAGCGGGCCCGCGAGTGACGGCGATGACGAGGGCGCTGTCGATGTGCACGGGTGCGCTGCCCCCGCTATACTTGCACGCGCAAAGCTTAACGCCACCCAGCCCGACCGAGATCTTCCTGCGCGTGCTGTCCGAGGCCGTGCCGCTGCAGCGCTTCCAGCACCTGCTCAACAAGAAGCAGTTTGAGGCGGCCGAGGCGCTCGCGCAGTCAAACAGCCTTGATGTGCAGCTCGTGCACAAGGCGCGCGTGGGCCACGTCGTCGCCGAGCGCACGCTTGCGCAGCAGGCGCTGGACGAGGCCGACGTGCAGACGATCGTGGGCGTGCTGCCGCTGATCACGGTGCGGCTGTGCGCGTTGAAGCGTCGGGCATTGGCTCATGTGCCGCAGGACGACGCCTTTGTCTTGCACGTGTGCATCCACGCCGTCACGGCCACGCTCAGTCTCACGAGCCGCCTGCTGGCCGAGGCGTGCGCGCTGATTAGCAAGCTGGCCGCGCGCAAGTCGGCGGGCTCAACGGCGACACCGGTGCGCTCGCTGCTTAGCCTTGCAATCGTCCTGACACCGCTAGCCGCGCAGGTCGCACTCGGCGAGGTGCAGCGCACGATCGCGCGTCTCGGCACGTACCAGCTCGTGTGGGGCGACCTCGTTCGCGACGGCGAGCAGACCGACGGCGACGGTGCTGCAGACGTCCCGACGGGCGCGCATTGGCACCAGTTCCGCGACGCCGAACTGCCGTGCGCCATGGCCGAGCTGCTTGCACGCGGCTGCGTCGCCTCGGCCATCGTGCTGTGGAACAGGCACCATGCCAGTGCGTGCACCGCGACCTCCTGTTGTTGCGCTCATCCGTGGCGCGCGCCAGCTGAGCCACGCCTCGTACACGACCTGACCGAGATCCTACAGAGCTTGCCCCTCGCCGTGCCCGTGGCCGCCTACGCGCCGTGGCTGCAGGACGACGTCGTGCCGGCCGTGACCGACAAGGCCGACCACCACCGCCTGCGGCTCTGGGTTGAGGCGCGCGCGCGCAGCGTCGAGGCGCACGAGCGGCGCCCGCACGGCGCGCTCAGCATCGTGCGCATCGTCAGTGGCGCGCGCCTCATAGGTAGCGCCTCGCTGTACGTGCTCCGCGCTCTTGCGGCCAGCGTACCCCGCAGCTGACGCGCGGACTGCGTAGGATGTCGCTCACATCGCCAGCCACGCCAGGCGTGCTCGTCTCGCAGTGCGACATGGTCAGCGCCGCGAAGGAGTTTGCCGCGGGCGAGGCCCTCGTCGCTGCGTCCGTCACAACCCTGCGCGTGCGTGCCCGGCTTTGCAACCGCGCTGTGCCCTGACACGGTCGCTACGAGCGCAGGCGCAGCTCGAGGACCTCGTCTACCTAGCCGACACGCACGCGATGCACGTCTCGCTGAGCGACTATGCGCAGTCGCGTGTGCCCTCGATCGGTGCGCCAAAAGTGCGCGGTGTGGCGTGTCTCACGTGCGCCCTGCGCCAGCCTTCCGCCTGCTCGACCGCGTTGTCGCGCCGGAGCTGCTGGCCGACGCCATCGAGCGCGAGTTTAAGCCTTTCGCCGCGCGCCACAGCCTGGACGTGGACGCGCTGCTGCAGGCGTACTGTGCCGAGACGCTACAGAGCGCCGGCGCCGCGACGGGTCTGGCCGGCGCGCCGTGGGAGATGCGCGTGCTCGCGACGGTACCGTCGATCGGCGACGTCGGCGTGCGCGCGGCCGTCACGCTCGAGGTCATGCGGCAGACGCCCGTGCCGTGGTCGAGTGGCGTGCAGGCGCTGATCGAGCAGGCGCTGGCGGACGCGACGGGCGAGCGGCTAGACGAAGTGCGCGAGCTGTACCGGCTTATGCAGCTCAAGGAGATGCTGCTGCGGTACGGCGTCAAGGTGCAGGCGATCGCAGACCCGTCCGTGGCCAAGCGTGCGTGTTGTGACGTGCATGCCAGCGTGTGCTCACGGCGTCGCAGAGCTCGTGCGTCTCATCCTCGCCAATCGCATCGAGCCCTCGGCACTTGCCGATGCGCTGCAGATCGTCAACGCGTTCCACAACCTCAGCAAGCTCGACGCCTACACGCTGCGCCTGCAGAATCTGTGCCAGTGCGTGCTGCCACGTGATGCGTTGCCGGCGTTGACAGTTGGTCGCCGCGCAGCTGGGGCCGCGTTGACGACATCCCTGCGCTCCTGGCCACGCTGCCGCAGCACGAGGCCGCCTACGCCGCGCGCGAGCTGCTGCTGTGGCTGCAGGAGGCGCTCGAGGCGGACCTCGACGATGACACGGTGCTGCTGAGCAACAGCGACGGTGGAACGCCTGGCGTCCGCTGCACACGCTCAACGCTAATTCGCAAGCGCACATGCGCAGGCACGGCCTTCCGCTCGCGCGACGCTGCTGGCCACGCGCGGTTGCTGGGCCTGGCCGAGTGCGCGCTCGCCGCCCTGCCGACCGCAACCGGCTCGCAGCCCGAGTGGCCCGTCTGCGTGGCACTCCTGCGCGACTTTGGCGTGCTGGTGCCGCTGGTGCATCTGGCAGGTGCGTGCGCGTGTCGCTTCGTGCTCGTTGCAGCACTTACGCGCCGCCGACACACAGACGCAAGCACGTGCCACAACCTTCTGAAGACATTTGTGTCGCTCGCGGCCGTGCGTCGCGCGATTGCTGCGGCGCCAACGGCGCTGGTGCGCGCGCTGCACCGATGCGCTCTCGCGGCTGACTTTTTGCCCCGTAGACCGTTGACGAGGCGGACTACGCCGTGTGGTCGCCCGCTGACGTCGACGTCTCGATGGCGTCCGCCAGTGAGTCGCGGCCGCGCAAGCGCCAGGCCCTGGCTGACGTGAACCGCGTGCGCCGGTGCGGATCTTGTCGCGCCTGCCCTTGCAGCGGTTGACACGTGCTGCGCATAGCCTCGCAAGCATCTTGCGCGTGCCGAGCGTCACGTTGAACGGACTAGTGGCCGAGGCGGCGGCGCGCATGGGCGACACGGACGCAGCGCTGACGATCTGCCGGGTGCGATGCGCGCCAGCAAGGATGCCCGCGCTGACGGCACGGCACAGGAGCTGACCAACTCGGCCGCGAGCACGGCGGTCTCGCGGCCCGTCGCCGACGCGCTCAACACGGTCGCCTTCTACCTGAGCGACGAGGCGATCCCGCACGCGCTCGCGGCCGACGGCGCCGTGACCGAGGTGCGGTGCTGTGCGTGCTTATCCCGTGTGCTCACCCGTTACCCAGCGCGCCGTGCTCCTGCCGGACGCCGTGCTGCGGCTCGGGCGCGAGAGCGTGCGCTTTGCGGACGAGAGCAACATCGCCGGTAGCGCGCCGTCTGCGCTTCACACACTGTCAACCCACGCGCGCATGCACAGCCTGCCTCGACAACTTCAAGCGCATGGAGCTCACAGCGACGATCTTTCACCAGTGCGACGCGTACGACGCCATGGCGCAGTCGCGTGCGAGCCGTGTTCTCGACTGCAAGCACGTGCACAGGCTTGACGCACGGCCGCAGAGAACGCCGAGAAGCGCGCCAAGGACGAGGAGCACAACCTGCTCGATAGCTTCTTCTACGAGTCGGGTCTGGTACTGCGCACGGCGCACACGATGTCGCTCCTGCACACGTTCCTGAAGGTGCCGCCGCGTGCCACTGCCGCGCACCTGACGCGGACGACGTCGCTCAGCCGGCTGTCGCGACCACGACGGCGCACGGCAAGGGCAAGGCGGGTGACTCTCTGCAGGCGGGCATGGCGCTCGGCAAGCACCTGATCGAGAACGCGGCGTACCAGGTACGTGCGCGGCGCGGACACCTGCGCGTCTCAGTCACCTTACCCGCGCCCACCAGACTGCCCTGCGCACGCTCAAGTACTTTGAGGAGCGCGTCGTGCGCCCGCTCGTGCAGACCACGCCGAGCAGCGTGGCGCAGAAGTTTGTGACCAAGTACACCGACATCGTCACCAACCTCGTCGCCAAGGTGCGCCTCGACGCGCGCTCTGCATGTGCTGATGGCCTTACGGGCGCGGCGCAGGTGCTCACGGCGCGCACGATCGACAGCCACCTCGGCTTTGGCTACATGGTCAGTGTGCCGGCCGACACGGCGCGTGGCAGCTTCAACGTGCGCGCTCGCTCGTGGTGCATGCGCCGCGCGCGGCTGACCGTGCGTGATGCGCCAGGCTGCGATGATGCTTAGCGCACACCGCCACGACCGCCAGCTGCAGATGGCCGGCGTGGGCCTGTCGTGCGGCCTGCTGTGGAAGGACCGCGGGTTCCAGGTCGAGATGAAGTCGCTCGCGGAGAACGCGCGCTGGTGGCAGCTACTGACGGCGCTCGGTGCGGCACGCTTGAGCGGACGCTGTGGGCTGCTGACGGGTTGCATGCGCGGCCACAGAGATCCCGTTCGACGAGGGCACATTTAGCGGCAACAACCGGACTGAGTACGCGCGCTCGTTCGTTGCGCAGCTGCTCCAGCGCACGGGCATGGACCTCCCGACCGTGCTGCAGTTCTGCAAGACGTACCACGTGCACGGTGCGCTGCGCCTGCAGTTGGCCCGCGCTCGACGGCTGAATGTCTGGACGCAGAGGACATGGCGCGGCTGGAGTACGTGCGGCTGTCGCTGCCCGTGCGCGCGGCCGGCGGCACGTCGTCGTCGTCGTCGTCGTCGTCGTCGTCCTGTGCGTCATCCGCGCCGTGGGCCGCAGCCGGTGCGCGCGTGTCTATAGCAGCGGTGTGTGCTCACGGCTTTGCAGACCACGGCGTGGCCTACGACGACCGCATCGCGGGCGTGTACGACGACATCGAAAGCAAGGAAAAGTTTATCGACGTGCTGCGCGCGGCCGTGCCGCTGATCGACGCCACAGACTACGACTGTGTGTGCACACCGCGGTGCGCTCGCAAGCGGCCGTCTGACGCGCACCGCGCACCGCACAGGCCTGCTGTTCCTGCACAAGGAGATGGCCCGCGCGCGCCAGGAGCAGCCCGCGTTCCTCACGGCGGGCGCGTCGCCGGCCGAGCTGGACGCGTGGCGGCGCGCGGTGGTCGTACTCGAGGTGCTGCGGACGCACCACCAGCGCGCTGCGGCGGTGCGCGCCTTGCTCGGCACGGTGCTGCAAGCGGGCCGCTGACCCACCGCGCGACTGCAGGACGCGCCGCGCGTGCCCTTCCACGCGCTCGTGTCGGACCCGTGGCGCGTGCTGCGCGACGAGCTCACGTTGCAGAACGTGGGCCGGCTACTGCCTATCGCCATCCCGCTCAACATCCAGCCGGACGAGTTTTATGTGGCCGCGATCGAGCGCGGTGTTAGCTCGGAGCGCACGCCGTTCGCGGTCGTCAAGCCGCTGCTCAGCAAGATCCGCGACGCGCAGGTGCGCGGCAGCATGTGTTCCGACAGCGTCTGACCGGGCACGCGGCGCGCGCTGCAGCTGGCGATGACAACGACAGTGCGCCTCGCGGACTTGTTTGCCGAGTCGGCGCCGGCCGACCAACTCAACGCGCTCCGGCTCGCGCTCGTGTTTGCCGAACGGTGGAACAAGCACGCGTCGGGCATGCGCGGCTCGCCCGACGGCGCGGTCATCGCGGAGCAGGCGGCAGCGAGTGCGGCCCGGCTGAGCACGACCATCACGACGACCGAGACGCGGCTGCAGCTGCTGGTCCACAAGCTGTCGCACCTGCTGCCGTTCGTGGACAGGCCCGAGGAGTGCCTGTGCCAGCTGTTTGACCGGCACGGCGACACGGTACGCAGCTTCTGCGGCTTGTAAGAATGCGCTGATGACCGTGCTGCGGCAGGACAACGCATTCGACATCGGCGCGGTCGCGAGCGAGATTGCTGCGCGCCACAACATCGCCCTGGATAAGATCGTCAGCCACCTCGTGACGGTGCGCGCCGGCTGTGGTCATATGCGCAGCATGTCTTACAACTCGCGCGGGCAGACCTGGCTGATCGCGCCGGCGTTCAAGTCGTCGCTGCCGGGCGCGTCTACGCTGCCGTCGTCGTGTCTGCGGGTGTGCGCCGGTGCCCCGCACGCGCCGGCGACCAGGGGTTCACGCGGACCGTTGGCAGCACGCGGGCTTCACGGGCGCGGCACACCCAGAGGCCGTCCTTCAGCGCAAGATCGCAGCGGCGCTGCGCACGCTGTCGCCCGAGCAGACCGTCCTCCACCTGACGCACTTTGTCTACAGCGTGCGCTCTAGTTTGCCCCTGACCGCGCGTGGCCGCTGCTGACGGAGCCTTATGCGCGCACACTCAGAACGAGTCGCGCAAGGTGACGCAGTTTGCCCGGGCGCGCGCGCTCGTCGTGCTCTTCTCGGTCGCGACGCCGGACCAGATCAACGCGGTCATGCAGGTCGAGCAGGCGCGGTGCGTAGTGCGCGTGTGTGCGGCCCGGCTGCGGCGACTCCTAAGCGCCTGGTCGCGTCGCAGCGAGTATCTCAACACGCTGCTCTTCCTGTGCGACTTTGAGGAGGCGCGCATCCCGCAGATCAAGGCCGAGTTTGAGCGCAGCGACAAGAACGGCCTCGTGCGCGCGCTCTGGCGCTCGTACGCACACGAGCCGAACGTGTTGCCGCTGCTGGGCAACCTCATGGTCGACTACGGCGTCAGCGACGTGCAGCTCTGGGCGTCGGTGCTGCAGGGCCTGCTCAAGGCCGGCAAGGTTTGGGCTGAACTGGACAGCTATCCGCGGCTGACGCGTCCCTGCGCGCCAGACGCAGGATCTGCTGAGCTTCCTCCTGCACGTGTCGTCGCAGCCGGCGCTGTCGGTGCACCTGGCGCACCTGCCGGAACTGTGGCAGGGCGCGCTGACGAGCATCGCGCCCTTGTGCCTGTCCGCGGCCGGTGCGTGTCTGCTGCAAGCGCGCGTGCGGCCTGCTCACCCGGTAGCCCGCGGCAGACGCCCAGCTCCGCCCCGAGGCCGTGCACTCGCACCCGCTGCTGGCCGCCGCCGAGGCGTGCCCGTTCCTGTCGCAGCTGGACCTGCACCCGCTCGTGCAGGCGGCGGCGTCGCGCGGGCTGCCCGTGCTCGCAATCGCCCTCGCGCGCCTGTCGGCCGCGGCGCTCGTGCCGGAACTCGCGCAGCTGGAGGTGCGCGCGCCCGCTTCGTTGTCTCTGACGCTGACGAGTGCCGCAGACGTCGCTGTCGGAGGCGAGCGTGCACACGGCGCTGCAGGTGGTCGCGCTTCGCTGGCCGCCGATGGAGCCGGCCCGGCCCGCGCAGCTGCACCCGGTGCGCGACCTCCTGTGCGCCGAGCGTGCTGACCGCCCCGCATGCAGGTCGACGCGTGGCTCTTTGGCGTGCTGGACGCGCGCAAGTGGTACCCGCTGCTGCTCAGGTCCAAGTCGCCCGCGGTGCTCGAGCGCTTTATCCGCTGGATCGTCGAGCACAACCGCGTGCACGGCCTGCTCCGCGCGACGCTTGTGGCCAAGCGGCTCAAGCACGCCGACGAACTGTGTGAGCGCTACCTGCGCCGGTGGCACGCGGCAGGCCAGGACGGCGAAGATGGCGAGCAGGGCGAGCTGCAGCACCTCGCGCGCGCGCTGCCGCTGCTGGGCATGAGCGAGCTGCTGCCGTCTTCTGTGGTCGTACAATGAGAGAGAGCGGAGCGGGGCGGAGCGGAGCTATGCATGTCATGCGGTGGCTGCGGGCGTTGCGATCAGCACCAAAAGAGGTCGGGCGGCTGCGCGCACCGGCGTTCTTGGCGTCGCACGCCGTGATCTGCCCGCCGTGCACCACAACCTCCTGGTTCTCGATCTTGAACGTGACGTCGCGCAGGTAGAACGACCAGACGTTGTCGACGAGCTTGAACGTCTTCATCTTGCCCTGGGCGCGCGCGTGCGCCGTTCAGCCCTCGCGCCAGCCACCACGTCAACGCGACCGCGCCTTGAACGTGACGCGGTTCTTGACGGTCGAGGCGAAGGCGCGCGCGACGGCGCGGTCAAAGTGGCCCATGATCGCCTTTGCCTTTTGGGTCGAGTGCTGATCAGCGCTCGCAAGCGGCGGCACGACGACGACGCACCACGTACGGCGGCACCTCGGCGCGCGCCACGAGGTCGTCCAGGCTGTCGGCCAGCGCCTGGCCAAGCGTCGAGCCCTGGTAGTGAGCGAAGTAGGTCGACATCCGCCTGGCTTCTGCTGAGGACGGCGCAGGATACGTCAGCCACACTGGATGCGCGCTCACAGACGATGAGCGCAAAGTACGGGCAAAACATTAGCCCACGGCGAGCTGCAGCCATCGGCGCGCACTGGAGTGGGGCGAAACCTGAGCTGCAGATCGCCGGGCGTTTTTCCAGCGCCGAAGGGGTTGGCTGCTTCGTTCTCGTTCTGCTGCGCGTGACCCTCGGCCGCCGTCGCCCGCCGCGCTCACCGCTGCGCCGCACGCCGCGCACAGCGCACCGCACACACCCCGAAGCAAGATCGGCCCCCCATGCGCGCGGTCGCCGTCGTCGTCGTCGCGCTCTTCGTGGCCGTCCTCGCCGTCGCGGCCTGCGCGCGCGCTCAGGTCGGCTCGTGGTCCAACTGCGTCGCGTCGTTCGAGGGCACAAACGGTACCATCTTCT
>CALSCO010001081.1:0-11595 GCA_943704415.1 Parvularia atlantis | reverse complement strand
GGGGGGCGGGGCGGGGCGTGGGACGGCCGCGCGGCGAGCGGAGGGACGGTGCGGGCTGACCGGAACGGCGGCGGAAAGGCGCGCGCGCGCCAAACCGGTTTTCGACAGCGCCGCGCCCCCGACGTCGGGCCCTTCCCGCCGTCGGCTGCCGTGTGACGTGCGTGGCGCCGCCGTCGTCGTCGTCGTTGTCGTCGTCGTCGTCGTCGTCGTCGTCGTCGTCGTCGTCGGGCGGCGCGGGACGGACGGGGAAGGGCGGGACGGGGGTGCCGGACGTGTGCTGGCCGTGCGGCACCGGGGGGTGATTTCTTTGTTGTGCGCCGCGGCGTGTGCTGGCGCCATCCCGCGTCGTGCGCCGTGTGGCGCCATCCCCCCTCGTCGCCGTCGTCGTCGTGGGCCGTGGATTGACGCGCGACCGCCACAGGTCGCGCAGAGCCGCCTCCCCGGACGTCGATCCCGCGTCAGCACAGCAAAAAGCAGGCGCGATGGCGGCGTTCGGCGGGCTGACCATGGGCACGATGCTTGGCATGGGCGGCATCCCCGGCATGGACCCGACCGTGGTCATGGACATCCGCGTCGCCAACGGCAAGTACCGCATCGGCCGCAAGATTGGCGGCGGCTCGTTCGGCGACGTCTACGTCGGTGCTGCTGCGCGTCCTGCGCCCCATTGGCGCGCAGCACGCTCACGCGGAGGGCGCGCGCACGACCAGGCTCGTCGGTCGTCAACGGCGAGGAGGTCGCGATCAAGCTCGAGCACGCGCGCACGCACCACCCGCAGCTCTGCTACGAGTACAAGGTGTACAAGCTGCTGGCGGGCGGCGGTGCGTGCGCGATGCGATGGCGGGCGCGCGCGCGTGTCAGCAGCGGGCTCAGACCTGCTCGCTCGCGCTGTGCAGTGGGCATCCCGTACGTGCGCTGGTTCGGCATTGAGGGCGACTACAACGTGATGATCATGGACCTGCTCGGGCCCTCGCTCGAGGACCTGTTCGGCTTCTGCAACCGCAAGTTCAGCCTCAAGACAGTTCTCCTCCTCGCCGACCAGTTGGTGCGCGCCCCGGCCCGCGCTTGTGCACAGCGCCGTCGGCCCAACCGCCCGCGCGGTCGCAGCTGTCCAGGGTCGAGTACGTGCACGCGAAAAACTTTATCCACCGTGACATCAAGCCCGACAACTTCCTCATGGGCTTTGGCAAGCGCGGTGCGTTGCATGGCGCGCACTGCCGCTGTCCGCTCACCCGGCGCGTTTACGCAGGCAACCAGGTCAACCTGATCGACTTTGGATTGGCCAAGAAGTACCGCGACAGCAAGACCGGGCAGCACATCCCCTACCGCGAGAACAAGAACCTCACGGGCACGGCGCGGTACGCCTCGATCAACACGCACCTGGGCATCGGTGCGTGCCGCCGCCACCCCGCGTCCGTCCCGCCGCGCGCTGACCGCCCGGGCGCGCGCGCAGAGCAATCACGGCGGGACGACCTCGAGAGCCTCGGCTACGTGCTCATGTACTTCAACCGCGGCAGCCTGCCCTGGCAGGGGCTCAAGGCCGCGACGAAGAAGCACAAGTACGACAAGATCAGCGAGAAGAAGCTCACGACCAAGATCGAGACGCTGTGCAAGGGCTACCCGGGTGCGTGGCCGCGCCCAAGTCGCCTCACCTTCTCATGCGCGCGCGCAGAGGAGTTTGCGACGTACCTCAACTACGTGCGCTCGCTGCGCTTCGACGACAAGCCCGACTACGCGTACCTGCGCAAGGTGCGGCGGCTGTGTGTGCGCGCGTGCCTGACGCGTGCCTAACGCGTGCGCCGCAGCTGTTCCGTGACCTGTTCCTGAGGGAAGGCTACACCTACGATCACGTGTACGACTGGACGATCCTGAAACATGTGCGTGTGCTCGTGCACGCGCACTCACGCCGCGCGCTCACACCGCTGGACGCGCGCAATAGCAGGAGCGGACAAAGGTCAGCAGCGGCGTGATGCCGCCGACGGATAACGGCGGTGCCGCGGGTCCGGCTGCTGCACCCAACGACCAGCGGGTGCGCACGCGCCCTGCTTTGCGGCGGCGCGCGCGCGCTGACCCCGGCACGCGCAGGACAAGGACTCGACCGACGCGGCCAATACCGGCTCGAGCAAGCCGCGCATGCCGGCGTTTACGGGCGGGGGGCTCGGCGGGTCGTCGTCCAACATAGCCGCACCGTCGTCGCAGGCCGTGGTGCGGCGCGCTTGCGTGGCTGCCCGGGTGCGCCGTGCGCTGACGCGCCTGTCGCGCGCAGGCAACGCCAATAGACGGCATGGACGCGCAGCCCGCCCTCGGCGCCTCAAGCAGCTCCCTGCCCGTGTCGCAGCCGGCGTCGTCCTCCCGCGTCACGCGCTCGGCACGGCGCGCCGAGGGCCCATGAGTGGTCATGACGATTGCTTGTCCCTTGTTCATCCCCGAGCCGGCGCCGCATGCGCACGGCGGCCCTGGCCATCGCTACCTCTTTCTCTCTTCTGACGTCGTCGCCCCATCGACTACTTTTGTTGATCGGTGACTCTCCCACTTACCCCCCCCAAGGTGTACATTCTCTCGTGCGACAGCGGAGAGAAACAGCCCTGCAGCTACCCCTGCGCGGCGCCGCCCGCGTCCTTGGCCTTGCCGCCCTTAGGCCGCTTGGACCCGGGCGCGGGCAGCTCGCCGGCGTCAATCATGTGCGCCTTGTAGACCTTGTCCTTGCGCGTGATGCGCTTGCGGTAGACGATGGCCTTCTTCTCGGCCTGCGCGCGCGTGTGTATGCACAGACTGAGCACGGCACAACAGGCGCGGTGGCGGCGGCGGCGCACCACTTTGGTCGCGTCCTCCTGCGCCTCGATCACCCTAAACGTCGTCAGGCCGTTCTTCTCGAGATCGCGCACGATCGCGCGGTCGTCGTTGGGCATCTCGATCTTGCTCCACATGTCGACGAGGACTGCGCGTGCGGCTCAGGCACGGCGCCGCAGGACGCGCATGAGCGCACGCACTCGGGTCGACCTTGATCGTCACGGCCGGGTCGTTGTAGAACAGCATCTCCTTGTCCTTGGTCTGCATGATCCCGATGACCTCGCCCGACTCCTTCAGCTCCTGTGCACAGGCGCAGGAAGGGGGGGCCGCTGTCGACGCGCGGCGCGACGCACCCGCAGCGCTTGGTCGAACCCGGCAAACGTGTTCTCGAGCTCCTTGCGCGGCACGGCCTCCTTGGCCTTCTGCGCGCGAATGAACTGCAGCAGCTGCTCCTTCGAGCGGATGTTGTGCTTGGGCTGCGCGTCGTGCACCGTAAGCCGTGCGCGCCGCGAGGTTGACAGCGTGCGCACGCACCTTGTACGCCCACAGGTTACCCTCGAGCGTCATGAACGGGTTATTCTTCATGGCCTGGAGCAGCTCCGGGTTCGTGCGTATCCTGACTGCACGTGCCTCGTGAGGCCCCGTCCACCGCGCCGCACCGCCCACGGCCGCACGCCGTCACGCACGCTCGCACGCCGCCTCCAGCTGCTCCACCGTCTGCGGCTGCTCCACGCCCATCTTGGTCAGGTACTCGAGCACCTTGTACATGTCGGCGCTGAGCTGCGCCTGCGCCTGCGCCTCGGCGGCGGCCACGCGGCTGCTCATCAGCACCGTCGGCCTGCGGATCGCCTGCTGCTGCGGGGGTTGGGAAGGAGTGGTGGGCACAGCCGCGGGCGACGGCGCATCGGGCGCCTTGCGCTTGATCGCGGCGGGCGCGCTCGCCGACGCCGCCAGCATCTCGCTGCGCGCCTTGTCCTTCGACACGCACACGTCGCATCAATCAGCAACGAGGCACGCGAGGCGCGCGGCGCGAGGCAAGACGCACGCGCGAGGCAAGCAGTGCACTGCTCCAGCTGTCCATCACGTGACCAAAGTGTATGACAGTCGTCTGTTCTGTCACCGATCTGGCGCGTTTGCTGCGCGTCACGTCGTCTCTCTCCCGCCGGCCGCTGCTGCGCGTCGCCGCCCTTGCCCGCACCCTTGCCGCGTCCCGCCCACGCACGATGCTCGCCTACCCGCCCGTCCGGCGCGACGCCGCCGTCGTCGAGCGCCTGCACGGCCGCGACGTGCCCGACCCGTACCGCTGGCTCGAGGACCCGGACGCGCCCGAGACGGCGGCCTTTGTCGACGCGCAGAACGCCGTTACGCGCGGCTACCTGGCCCAGTCAACTGCCGCCGACAGGGCGCGTGCGCGATGCGGCGCGCGTTGCGGCGATGCGCGCTGATCGGGCCCGACTGGGCGCCGCGCAGTTCAAGGCGCGCATGACGACCATGTACGACTACGAGAAGTTCTCGTGCCCGTTCCAGCGCGGCCCGTGGTACTTCTTCTTCCACAACTCGGGTCCGTTCTCTCTCTCTCTCTCTCTCTCTCTCTCTCTCTCTCTCTCGTTGGCGCAACGTCATCCCGCTGATCGCGCGTCACCAGGCCTCCAGCCGCAGTCAGTGCTGTACAAGCAGCGCGCGCTCGACGCGCCGCGCGAGGTGCTGCTCGACCCCAACACGCTGTCGGAGGACGGCACCAAGTCGCTCAACACGTACAACATGACCGAGGACGGCGAGCTGATGGCCTACGCGCTCAGCCAGGCGCGCGTCACGGGCCGCCCCTCCCTTTACGCGCCGCTGACGCTGACGCGCCACCCCGCCTCAGAGCGGCTCCGACTGGACGACGATTCGCGTGCGCGACGTTGCCACGGGCCAGGACCGCGCCGACACGATCGACTGGGTCAAGTTCTCGGGCATCGCCTGGACGCACGACAACAAGGGCTTTTTCTACAGCCGCTACCCGAAGCCGGCCTCGGTCTCGCTCGACAAGGCCGGCACGGAGGTTGAGACGACCGAGAACCAGAAGGTGCGTGCTCGCATGTGCGCGCGTTCGCGATCAGTGCTGACGCGGGTGCCGCAGCTGTACTACCACCGCCTCGGCGCCTCGCCCGACGACGACGTGCTCGTCCACGCCGACCCGGCGCACCCGCGCTGGCTATTTGGCGGCGAGGTCAGCGACGACGGCGAGTACCTGCTTGTCACAATCAGCGAGTCGACCGACCCCGTCAACGCGCTCTACATTGCGCGGCTGGACAAGGCCGCGGGCGTGACCGGTGCGCCCCGCATATGCAACGCGGCTGCTCGGTGCTGACGCGGGCGCAGGCCCGCTCAAGCTCGTCAAGGTCGTCGACAACTTCGAGGCGCAGTACGACTACGTCACCAACGACGGCCCGCTGTTCTACTTCAAGACGAACAAGAACGCGCCCAACTACAAGATCGTCTCGCTCGACTTTAGCGACCCCGCCGCGCAGGCGCGTCCCGCCGCCGTCGTGCCGCACTGCGCTGCTGAAGACGCGCGCGCGCACACACGCAGACGTTCGAGTTCAGGGACGTGCTGCCCGAGTCGCCAGACCCGATCCAGTACGTGCGCGTGGTCGCGCAGGACAAGCTCATTGTCGTGTACCTGCACGACGTCAAGGTGCGCCGCGCGACGTGCTCGCCGCACCGCGGTCACTCACGTGCGCTCGCGCAGGACGTGCTGCAAATGCGCCAGCTGCGCACCGGCGCGCTCATCAAGAACTTTGGCATCGACATCGGCACGGTCGGCGGGCTGACTGGCCGCAAGCAGGACACGCAGTTCTTCTTCCAGTTTGTCTCGTTCCTCTCGCCCGGCACAACCTACCGCGTCGACCTGAGCGGCGGCGAGGCCGCGATGAGCGTCTTCCGCGAGACGCACGTCAAAGGTGCTTGCGGCCAGCCAACTCGCGCGCGCTCATGCTCACGGCGGCGCCCATGCTCACGGCGGCGCCCAGGCTTCGACCAGACGCGCTTCAGCGTGCAGCAGGTGTTTTACACGAGCAAGGACGGCACGCGCATCCCGATGTTTGTGCTCTCGCGCAACGACGTCGCGCGCACGGGCGACAACCCGCTGCTGCTCTACGGCTACGGCGGCTTCAGCATCTCGCTCACGCCCTCGTTCAGCGTCTCGCGCCTGATCTTTGCGCAGCACTTTGGCGGCATTGTCGCCGTGGCCAACATCCGCGGCGGCGGGTGCGCGCGCAGAACACGCACGCTGCGCACTGCCTGACCGCCCCCGGCGCGCAGCGAGTACGGCGAGACGTGGCACAAGGCCGGCTGCCTGCTCAACAAGCAAAACGGGTTTGACGACTTTGCCGCGGCCGCCGAGTACCTGATCAAGGAGAAGTACACGAAGTGCGCGAGCGCACGCGCGCCACCGATGTCCGGCACTGACCTCGTTTGGCGCGCGGGGCAGCGCGAGTAAGATCTGCATCAACGGCGGCTCCAACGGTGGCCTGCTCGTCGGCGCGAGCATCACGCAGCGGCCGGAGCTATTTGGCGCGGCGATCGCGGACGTCGGGTGCGCGCTGCGCCCCCGTTCTTGTGTTCACTCACGCGAGGCGCGTTGGGGCAGCGTGCTCGACATGCTGCGCTTCCACAAGTTCTCGATCGGCTACTTCTGGAAGACCGACTACGGCGACCCAGATGAGGCCGTGCACTTTGAGAACCTGATCAGGTACTCGCCGCTGCACAACATCAGCGCCGACAAGGCGCCCTTCCCGGCCGTGATGCTCACGACGGGCGACCACGACGACCGCGTCGTGCCGTTGCACTCGTACAAGGTGCGTCGCCACTACCGCCACGCGCACGCACACGCTTCCGCCTCACCGTGAGCGCAGATGATCGCGACGCTGCAGCACGTCCTCGGCCACCTGCCGCAGCAGACCAAGCCGCTGCTGATCCGCGTCGAGACCAAGGCACGCGCCCGCACACATAAACTCGGGCGCCCTGCTGACGCTACGTGCGCACGCACAGGCGGGCCACGGCGCCGGCCGGCCGACGCAGAAGATCGTGCGTGCACTCGGTTCATGTTGGCTCACGGCTCACGCGCGCGCCTCGCAGATCGACGAGACCACCGACCGCTTCACGTTCCTCGCACTGGCGGTGGGCGCGACCTGGTCCGAGTGACGATGTCGGGGGCAAGAGCCCGATGCAAAAACTGCACACAGCACAACTGTGTCACTGTGACGCCGCAATCATGTTGAGCGCCGAGCCGTGGCGGAACCAGTCCCACTGGTCTGCGCTCATCGTGTGCACGACGGGCACGCGCGCAGGGCTGGCCAGCTGCGGCGACCGCACGACGAGGTGCAGCGGCTCGCCCGCGCCGGCCGAGCGCGCCGCCTGCGCCACCAGGCCGTCCGTCTCGACCGTGCAATCGGCCGTGAGCAGGTCGTAGTCGGAGCGGTTGACAAACGTCAGCGGCAGCACGCCCTGCTTCTTCAGGTTCGTCTCGTGGATGCGCGCGAACGACCGCGCCACGACCGCGACGCAGCCGAGGTAGCGCGGCTGCATCGCCGCGTGCTCGCGCGCCGAGCCCTCGCCGTAGTTGTCGTCGGCCACGATCACCCACGGCTGCTCGGCCTGCTGGTACGCCATGGCAACGGCGGGGATCGTGTCGTGCTGGTGCGTGTGTGGGCGCTCAGCAGCGTGCGTGTGCCAGCACGCGGCGGCGGACGCACCTTGCCCGTCAGCCGGTTGAGCGCCGAGTTGACCTGCTGGTTCTCGGCGTTGACGGCGCCTAACCACGCGCCGTCAGCGGGCGTCGCGTGCACACAGCGAGCGCCGCGCACCAATCAGCGTGTTGAACGCAAGGTTGTGCAGGTGGCCCTTGTACTTGAGCCACGGCCCGGCCGCGCTGATGTGGTCGGTGGTGCACTTACCCTGGACCTTGATCAGCACAAACGCGTTCTGCGCGAGGTGTTGAGCGACCGTCCGCGTGCACACACGCCCCAGCTCACCTTGAACTCGGCGCCCGACCACGGCGCAAACGGCTGCAGCCGCTGCAGGCGGTCCGAGGCGGGGTCGATGACGACCTGGTCGCGGAAGGGCGCGCTCGGGTCGGGCGCGATGAACGTGTCCACGCCTGCACGCCGCGATGTCAACTCCTCCGCGCCGGGCGCAGGGACGGGCGGCATACCCTGCTCAAAGCCGCGCGAGGGCAACTCGGCGCCGTGCGGGCTCTGGAAGCGGAACGCGGTGCCGTCGGGCAGCGGGATTGCGTCCTTGCGCGGGTCAAAGTCCGTGCGCCCTGCGAAGGCCATCGCCGTCACGAGCTTGCGTACAGCGTTAGCGCAAAGCGGCGGCGGTTGCCCGGGCGACGCGCACCTCGGGCGAGGCGAGGAAGTTGAGCGTCTTGGCGTTGCCGTCGTTGCGCGCCTTGAAGTTGCGGTTAAACGACGAGAAGATCGCGTTCTCCTCGCCGTTCTTGACGTCCTCGCGCTTCCACTGCACCCCAGCCGCGCGTGAGACGAGCAGCAGCAGCCAATAAAGCGCAGCCGACGTCACCTGGCCGATGCACGGGCCGCACGCGTTGGCGAGGACCTGGGCGCCGGCGGCCGCGAGTGCGCCGTGCTGCCCGTCGCGCTCGATCGTCGCGCGGATCTGCTCCGAGCCGGGCGTGACAAGGAGGTTGGCCTTGACGCGCAGGCCCTTGGCGACGGCCTGCTGGGCGATCGAGGCCGCGCGCGACATGTCCTCGTAGCTGCTGTTGGTGCAGCTGCCGATCAGCGCGGCCTGCAGCTTCGTCGGCCACTTGCGCTCCTGAACGCGTGCCGCGAACGCCGACAAAGGGTGCGACAGGTCCGGCGTGAACGGGCCGTCTGTACGCACGGCAGTCAGCCGGGCCGCACGCGCCTGCGCAGCGCACTGATCGTCGGCTCGAGCTTGCTCAGGTCGATCTCGACGACGCGGTCGTACGCGGCGCCCTTATCGGCCGCGAGCAGCTCACCGGCCACGCGCTCGGCCGCGTCGGCCACGTTGGCCCGGTGCGTCGCGCGCAGGTACGCGCCCATGCGCGGCGTGTACGGGAACACGGACGTCGTCGCGCCCATCTGGTGCGCGAAACGGTCAGAGGGCCAGAGCAGACGGGCGAGCACGCACGCACCTCGGCGCCCATGTTGCAGATCGTGGCCATGCCCGTGCACGACAGCGACCCCACGCCCTCGCCAAAGTACTCGATCATGTGGCCCGTGCCGCCCTGGCGTGCGCGCGGCATCAGCCGTGCCACCACAGCCGCATCGCGCTCGCTTTGCGCACCTGCACAGAGAGCTTGCCCACGAGCTCTAGGATCACGTCCTTGGGCGACGCCCAGCCGTCGAGTTCGCCCTGCGCTGCCAGCGTGAGACGGCCGCGGTGTCCCGTGCGGACAGCGTGCCTTGAGGTGCACGCCGGTGACCTTGGGCGCCTTGAGCTCCCACGGGATGTCGGCCATGCCGTCGACCGCGTCCGCGCCGCCCACGCCGATCGCGACCATGCCGAGGCCGCCGGCGTTGGGCGTGTGGCTGTCTGCTCGGGCGCGGCGCGCGTCAGCCTGCCCATGCGCACAGGCGCACGAACGCTGCCGCACCCGTCCCGAGCATGAGCCCGCCCGGCGCGGCGTAGTTCTCGAGCACGATCTGGTGGATGATGCCTGCGCGGCGCCCGCCTTCAGCACCGCCGCACACGCGCGCGCACGGCACACGCGGCCGCACCGCTGCCCGGCCGCCAGAAGCCGATCTTGTACGTCTCGGCGGCCTGGCGGAGAAAGTCGAAGACCTCCCTGTTCTCGACCGCGCCGGCCTGCAGGTCCTCGCGCGCGCCGCGGTGCGCCACGATCAGGTGGTCGCAGTGGATCGTCGTCGGCACGGCCGTGTCGCGCCGGCCCGAGAGCATGAACTGGAGCAGGGCCATCTGCGCGCTCGCGTCCTGCATCGCCACGCGGTCTGGGGAGGGGCGCATCGCCGTCAGCGCCACCAGTACCAGCAGCAGCAGCCACTCGGCGCACGACGCCGCGCACCCGGCGCCAGCTTGAGGTACGTCTCGCCGCGCACGATGGGCACGTTGCGATGCGCGGCCGGATCGCGCAGGTGCGCGTACACGATCTTCTCGGCCAGGGTCAGCGGCCGCGGCGGCAGCACGGCGCGCACGGCCCGCAGCGTCGCCGTCAGCCGCGCGTACGGCGGCATCCACGCCGCGGACGTGGTGCGAGCCGCGGGCGCCGACGTCGCGAGCCGCCGCAGACCGCGGGCATGCATGGCGCCTGGCTGGGAACGCAAATCGTGAGGCGCAGTGCAAAAAAAAAAAAAAAAAAAAAAAAAAAGGTGGATACTCTTATGTAAGGACCTCCCCGGCGAGCCGCAGTGCAGCCAGCGAGTCTTACTGTGCAACACATCGGTCTTTCAGCCATACACATAACCCTCCGACCTGCAGCCGCCGCGGCGCCGCGACACCGACGGCCACGCCGACACCGACAGCCACGCCGACGCGGGGGGGACGAGCGCTGCGTCGCCTCGCGGCACGTCGACCGCGCGCTCTTCACGGCGTAGCCGCGCTGCTCTTCTTGCCGTGTCTGTAGGCCAACTGGAACCGTCTGGCATATGCCAGCAGAGCGTCCTTCCAGAACACGCTCTGGAAGCGTCGAGAAGGCGATATTTCCGTCCTCGTCGCCGTCGGCCTCGTCGCTCCGCCCCGCCGCCGCCCCGCCGCCGCCCCGCAGGATGGTGCGTCGCTCGTGGGCTGCGTCGCTCGTGGGGTGGGTTGGGGGCGCGCGGTGCCCGTGGTGAAGGGGATCCGCGCGCGAGAGGCGGGATCGCCCTTTAGTACCGCACCGCGTGTCTGCACGCCGTCTTTTTCGCACGGCGCGTGCGGCGGCGTGCGCACCGGCGGCGGGGCGTGCGCACGAGAGGACGCCGCATGGGAGCGGGGGCGCGCACGCTTTCGCCCGCACACGCGCCTCACCGTCGCCCTCGTCGCCCTCGTCCGCCCAGGCCCAGCGTGCCCGTCGCCAGACCACGCGCCGCGCCGCGCGCCAGACGTCGAATGTGTTTGCCATGTTCGACCAGAAGCAGATCGCCGAGTTCAAGGAGGCCTTCTCGATGATCGACCACGACAACGACGGCTTCATCGACAAGGAGGACCTGAAGGACATGCTCTCGTCGCTCGGCCAGAACCCGTCGGACGAGTACATCGACGAGATGCTGAGCGAGGCGCCCGGCGCGATCAACTTCACCATGTTCCTCACGCTCATGGGCGAGAAGCTGAGCGGTGCGTTGCCTCGTGTCGTGTGCCGGTTCTGTCGATGTCTGCCTGTGCTTCTTGCCTTGCTTTCTCTTGATCGTCCTCGTCTCTCGCTCCCGCCCCCCCAATCGCGTCTCCCACGTCTCTCGCTCCCACCATCACGCCGCATGACCATCACGCATCAGGCACCGACCCCGAGAACGAGATCCTGCAGGCGTTCGAGTGCTTCGACGAGAACAACACGGGCTTCATCAACGCCAAGGACCTGCGCGAGTTTATGACGACGATGGGCAACCGCTTCACGCAGGAGCAGGTGCGCCGCTGCCCGCCCCTCTGCCGACGGCGTGCTCACACACGCACACACACGCGCGCGCGCACCAGGTCGATGTCATGTTCAAGGGCGCGCCCCCAGACAAGGACGGCAACTTCAACTACCGCGAGTTTGTGCGCGTGCTCAAGCACGGCGAGTAGGCGTCGCCGCACAAAGCGGCAGCAGTGCTCGATCCCCCCCCCCATCCCGCAATACGTTGACCC
>CALSCO010001077.1:0-18236 GCA_943704415.1 Parvularia atlantis | reverse complement strand
CCCTCGCTCGCCCGCCGCCATGGGATGCTGACGACAGTTATGCGTCACGCAGATCCGCAACGTCGAGCAGCGCAAGAAGCGGCGGCGGCCGTCCCGGTACGGCACAGGCGACGACGCCCTGCCCGATCCATCGGCCGACTACCCGCTCGCCACCCACGTCGGCGCCGTTGAGACGTTCGACCTGCACCCCGCACGCACAATCACGCCCATTGCCACCGCGCAGCACGTTACCCCGCCCGCCGAGGAGATCCTGCGCGAGCGCATCCGCTTCTCGATCAAGCGCCGCCTGGCCAAGGGCACGCACATCTCGGCGCGGCGCGTGAGCGCGCACGGCATCGTGCTCCTACCGTGCCTCCACACCGAGTATGTGGCGCTCTTCCCCAACAAGCGCAACTCGTTCGACCTCGCCGGCGACGAGGCCGTGCAGTACTTCAACGAGCAACTCGGGCCCAACTGGAACCGCTACACTGACTCGAGCGGCACCGCCCATGTCGTGTCGACCGGCATCGCGCGCGCACAGGCGGCTTCGAGCGCGACCGGCGCCCCCACGCCAACGGTCGTGCACGTGCGTTGGATCCAGCGCAGGTGCGCCCCCGTCCGGCCACCGCGAACAAGCGCGCACGTGACAAGGCCCGCCGCAGGCTCAAGGACTACAGCAGCAGCGCGCACGGCACCGCACTCGGCTGCGGGTTCCTTAAGATCTCGTTCTACATTGTCCGCGGCGCCGCTTGATGCGTGCGTCACGGTGTGTGTGTGTGTGTGTGTGTGTGTGTGTGTGTGTGTGTGTGTGTGTGTGTGTGTGTGTGTGTGTGTGTGTGTGTGTGTGTGTGCGTTTGCCCCGCTTATTTGTGCAACACGGCAGGGCCATGACGCGTGCTCAGCTGGCGCGCTTGCTGGGCGCATTCGGGTCGAGGTCACGCAGGAGCAGCACGTTGAGCCGCTCGATCGCCCACGGCAGGAAGCTGTAGAGGACCGGCACAACGCCGTAGATGTACGGGAAGTAGACCGCGCGGTCTCGCCGGCCGGCCGCGGCGACGACGGCCGCGGCACACTGCGCCGAGCTGAGGTGCTGGCGGCGGCGCACAGGGGCCGGTGAGCGGCGTGCGAGCGTCAGCGCCGTGGACAGGCGCTCACGTGCAGGTGGCTGAGCGAGCGGCCGAGCGTGTTGCGTCCGCGCGGCGTGTCAATCTGGCCGATGAGGGCGATGGTGATCGAGCTGCACGCGGCGCGACGGGCCGCTCAGTACGCAGCAGCACAAGCGCGGGACGCGTGCACGCAACACTTTGGACGTGCGCTCAATGTCGACGCGCAGGTCACAGAAGAAGCCCTCGACCGCGTGCTTGCTCGCGCCGTACGGCACCACGAACGGCAGCGGCACCTGCGGGCGTGTGAGCTGGGCGGCGCGCCGTTGTGCGCGCACGCGCCTTGGCCGTCATGCTCGAGTTAACGACGATGCGCCCATCGCGCGCGGTCAGGTGCGGCAGCGCATGCAGGGCCAGGTAGAAGTAGCTGAACGCGTTGACCGCGAAGATCTTCTCAATCTCGCCAAACTTGGCCGGGTCGTCGTGCAGCACGCCGTAGAACGGGCGCAGCTGGTTGAGCACGAGCACGTCGAACGGCCCGCCGAA
The DNA here is from genome assembly GCA_943704415.1 of Parvularia atlantis. Taxonomy (NCBI): domain Eukaryota; order Rotosphaerida; genus Parvularia; species Parvularia atlantis. Next base: position 16,608 of record CALSCO010001077.1, on the reverse strand, counting down.
CGCAGCCACGGCGCGCGCCACGACGGCCGCGCAGTTGTCCTGCCCGGCCAGATCGGCCTCGATCACGTGCACGCGCGTCGCGCCCAGCTGCTCGGCCTTGGCCGCGACGCGCTCCAGCAGCTCGCGCGTGCGCGCCACGACGGCGATCTCGCATGCGGCGCGCGCGTACTCGTACACGATCTGCGCGCACTCATCAACGTCCCCCCGCCATACCACCGGCGCCCATCACGCACGTCCTCGCCGAGTCCCGTCGACGCGCCGCACACGACCACGCGCCACCCACGCATCCGCCGCGCGTCGAACGGCCACGGCACAAGCCACCAGGCCGCGATCGCCACCAGCGTGACAGCCACGGCCACTGTCACGGTGTCCATGCTGATAATTCGCGATCGCAGACATGCTCGCGGCGCTCGTTCGCAACGTGACCGGGCTCGAGGTGCGCGCGCGCGCGTCGTGCTGCGCGCCGTGTTGCGCGTCCCTAACCCTCGCCACATCCGCGTGCGCGCAGCCCGGATCGAGCAACTTCCGCCTGTGCGTCGACTACGCGACCGCGGCGCTGCGCGAGCACCGCTTCCTCGACACAAACGAGCTGGATGTGCTGCGCCGATGCGACCGGTGCGCGCGCGGCGGGTGGGCGCGGTGACGAGCGCGCGCGGCGCAGCATCGTCGAGAAGTTTGAGATCGCGGGGCAGTACGACCGCGCGCGCGCGTTCGGCGCGCTCGTGACACGGTTCCGCGCGATGCCGCTCGAGCGTGGGCTCGCGGTGCGCCACGCCGTGACCGCTTTGGTGCACGCTGATGTGCGCGCGTGCGCACGAGCAGTACGACATCCACGCCAACCTGCTCGCGCTGCTGCTCGCGCTGGCCAACGCGCCCACGCGTGCCGAGGATCCGCCCGCCGCCGAAGAGGACGAGTGCGCACCCGTGCCGGAGGACGAGCTGCGCGTCTGGGAGCGCTACCTGGCCGAGCACGTGCGTGGGATGCGCGCGCGTGCGTGCATGCGCCGTGCTCGCTGATCGACGGGCCACCACCAGCCGCTGCCCGCGTCGGAGCCGCGCGTGACTGAGGACGAGCTGCGCCGCTTCGCCGACTACGAGGACGAGGACAGCGGCGAGGCCGCCGGGCCGCAGCGCTTCCTGCGCGACCGCGACGGCGACGCGCCGCCGCCGCCACTGCCCGGCTGCAGCACGTCGGTGCGCCGCGGCTGCCACGGCAGCAGGACGTCTAGCTTAACGCAATATTTGCGGCAGGCGTCGTCGCCGTCGACCTCGGGCGACGACGCGTGGTGGGCCGCGCTCGAGCCGGTGGCGCTGGACGAGCGCGTGCGCCGGGAGGCCGCGGCACAGTACTGGGGACCGGACTACATCGACGAGCGCGTGACAGGTGTGCGAGTCATGCGCGGCAGCAGCAGTGTGGCTCATGCCAGCGCCGCGCGGCAGAGGTCGCGCTCGTGCGCGAGGCCCTGATGGCGCTGCGCGGCACGCCGGGTCCGCTGTTTGTCCGCACTGCCAAGCCGCCGCACGAGTTTGCGGTGCGGTCGGGGTGCGCATGCGCATTCGCCTCTCACTCGCTGCACGCGTCAGCTGCGAGGCCACGTCGCCCTGCAGCACCTCACGGGCGAGGCCGTGCGCGCAATGCTTGAGCCGGCGCTTGAGCTCAGCAACTGCCTGCAGCGTCTGCGCCATGTGCGTTGGTGCCGTGCGCACCGCTGCAATGGTCGACAGACGCACGCGCACAGGTCGCCGAGACGGACGGCTGGATCGGGCAGACGATGCGCGCCGTGCACGACACGCTGCTCGAGCGCGTGCGCCGGTTCGAGCGCGAGCGACTGGGCCCGCTGGAGGCGCTGTATTCGCCGGCCGGTGCGCGGGTGCGCTCCGGTGGCATTGCCATGTAACGCGCACCGCCAGCGCTCGTGCACGGCAGTGAGGATGTGTGTTGGACGTTGCTGCAGCTCGACGCCCAGCTGCGCGAGGACGCTCGCCTGTTTGCCGCGCTCGACCGGCTGCTGTGCCGTGGCGCGAGCACCGGCAACGACACGGCCGAGCGCACCGCTGCTATGCTGGACGCGCTGTGCGTCGTGTGTGCGCGCTCATGCGAGGCATACTTGCCGCTGATCACCCGGCGTGGCGCAGGAATGGCGCTGCGATGGCCGCGTCGTACGACATCGGCGCAGACCAGGCTGTCACCGACGCCGTGTGGCAGCTGCTGAACGCGGGCCTGCATGAGTACGCCGCGATCCTGGACGCGTGGTGCCGACACGGACAGCTGCGGGACGCGCACGGCGAGACGTTCGTGGCCCCGTGCGCCGCCTGCTCTTGTCCCGCACGGCAGCTGACGCACGCGCCAACGACAGGGCGGCTGATCGGCTGCCGGACGAGGGCGTGGACTGGCGCGCGGCCGAGGCAAGCTTGCGGCCGGACGAGGTGCGCAGTTGTGCTGCTCGCACGTGCGTGCCGACGTGCCCCGCGCAGATCGAGCGCGTTGTGCCCGCGTTCCTGCGGCCGTCATGGCAGAGCGTCGTCAAGACGGGCGTGCTGGCGCGCCTCGCGGGCCGTCCGGCGGCAGTGGTGCGCCGACTGAGCCGGCACTGCGCGGCACAATCAATGACGCCACCCTTGCAGATCTCGCTGCACGACCAGTGGACCGCTGCGCTGCGTCGGATGCACAGCGCGGCCGCACCCGCACCCGCACCCGTATCGCGGCAGGTCGCCGCTCCTGTGCTGAGCGACGAGCGCGATATCCCCATCGACACGGCACGCTTCGGCGCGCCCTTCGCGCTGCTGCGCGACCAGCCCGAGGTGGCGCCGACGCAGCCCGCCAACGACGCACCGCACACGCCGTCGCTGCCGCTGGACGTGCTCGCGCCGGCCGCGGTGTGGAACGGCGCCGTTCGCGCGACCCTGGCGTCGGCATCGCTCGCCGCGCGCGCGGTGCTGGAGGCGGCGGGGCTGCGCGGCATGTTCGGCACGCTCGCGGCCGTGCACCTGGGCCAGTCGCCGCTCGCGATGGAGCGCTTCCTGACCGACGTGGCGGAGACGGTGCGCTCGTGCGGTCTATGTCGCTGCTAGCTGACCGCCGCACCACCAGCGCGCACGCGGCGAGACGCAGAGCCTGGCTGCGCACGTGCTGAGCGAGCGGCTGCGCGAGTACCTGCAGCAGGCTGTCGACGGCCCGCTCGACGTCGCGAACCTCACGGTCGAGCACGCGCCCGGCCAGCTCCTGCGCTTCCGCGTGCATGTGCGTGCGCCTGCTCTGATCGCGCACTGCATCGCTCACACCCCCAGCCGCCCGCCGCAGCCACCAAAGCCGCTTGACCTGCTCGTGGACGCGCCGGCCACTGCGTGCTACGAGCGCGTCGCGATGACGCTACAGCGCCTGCGTGCGGCGCGTGTCCTGTTGAGCGAGCTGCGGCCGCGGCGCGACCAGTCCGGCCGGCGCGACTTGCTGCCGTGCGTGCATGCGCACTGCGCTGCTGTGCATCTACTCACGGGTGGTCGTCGCAGGCTGTTTGCGACGCGGCTCGAGCTCGTTGCGGCCGTGCAGGCGTTCACGTCGTACGCGATGGCGCACGTGATCGGCGACGCGCTGGCCGAGTGGCGCGTGGCGCTCGACAACGCGGACCTCACGATCGACGACCTGGTGCGGGATTAGCACGGCGGTCGCCCCGCAACGCGACACTAACGCCGAACCCCAGATCAGCCGGCACCGCGCCATGCTCCGCCGCGTCGCCGACGGCGTGCTGCTCGAGGGCCGGCCAGAGGTGCGTGCGCGTGTTGCGCGTGTGTTGTGCGCGTGTTGCGCGTGCGCTGTGGTCTGACGGCAGATCGATATGCGCGCGCAGGCGGCCGAGGCGTTCGACGGCGTGCTCGAGGGGTGTGACGCACTCCGCGCCCTGCTGCAGACCGGCCCAGGCGCGTCCGTTGCCCTGCGCGATCGCATCGCCGCCCAGGCCGCTGCACTGCGCGCCACGTGTGGAGCGAGCTGAGGCGGTGGGCCGGCGGCGCGCGGGCATTGGACGGCTGCACGCCCGGTGGAGCGGACTGGACGCGGCGCCGCTGGACCGAGCTGGGCTATGCCCGGCCAGAGGCGTTTTCCCCGTGGCCTCTCAGCCACTCCGCTGCGCCCCCCACCGAGCCGGCCGGGTCTGCGTCCGTCGGCTGCCGTCCGCGCCTCGCACCCGTTTCAGCCGGCTGTCACCCGTCGTTCGCCGTCGCCCGTCTGCCCCGTCCGCGCAGCCCCTTTGCAAACCGAGACCACGTCAGCGTCGCCCGGTACGCTCCAGCCCCCGCCGCGGCTGCGCTTGTTTTTTCCCCTCGGCCATCCCCTTTCACGTTGCGCGCTCCCGACCGCGCCCAGGCCTCCTCCTTTGCACGCACACTTACTCGGCCGCCGCACCAGACCCATGCTCGAAATCGCCATGCCATCGTCGTCGTCGGCCGCTGCGGCGGCGGAGGCGTCGTCAGCAGCCGTGACCCCGCGCTTCGTCAAGCCCGAGGGCGTCGAGGCGTGGCCCGCGCTGGACGACGTTCACACGTTCTTCAACCTGCATGACGACCCGGCCGAGTCGGCGACGCAGCGCCAGGTTCGTGAAGCGCGAGGCTGTGCGGCGCGCGGGCGCTGAGCCGCTTGGCAGACGTCGCTCCTCGACCGGGCCGCGGTCGATCCCGACGCGAGCTGCTCGTCGCTCGATATGTCGTCGGCCTCGCTCGGCATGCTCGACGCCCTGCCGGCGATGGACAGCGACACGGGCCTGCTTTCGCCCCTGCATGACACCGACATGCTTCAGCACCTGCTCCTGCGCAGCGACTCGTTCGACGACCTCTCGTGCGACTCGCTTGCGTCCCTGTCCTCGTCTGCCTCGACCTCGCTCGCCTCCACGCCCATCCACCCGACGTTTTTCGCCGAGGGATGTGTGCCCGACGTCGACGAGATCGCCATCTCGCTCTCCATGGCCAAGACGCCCTTCTTCAGCGACGCACGCTCGGCCTTCGTCCCCGGCGCGCCGCGCCCGCCCACGCTGCACACGCCCCTCCCGCCCGCGGTCCTGTTTGGCATGGGCGGCAGCGCCATGACCGCTCACATCCTCCCGCCGAGCGCCGCAACGCAGCCCAAGAAGCGCGGCCGCCCACGCACGCGCCCCCTGCACGGCGCGGCCGTCCAGGCGCCGCTCGCGGCCATCGCCCCGGCCGCGCCCCAGCTCGGCCTGCTCGCGCCCGGCACGGACGCGGCCACGCCCGCTCCCGTCAAGCGCCCGCCCGGCCGCCCGCGCGGCAGCAAGAACTCGCGTCCGCGCGCGTCGCCCTCGAAGCGCCGCGACGTTGTCGGCTCGTGCTTGTCGTCGAGTGCGAGCGAGTCCAACATGGACCTGCCGGGCCTGTTCCGCGAGGCCAGCCAGGCGTCGCTGCCGCCGCGCACCGTGGCCGCGCTGTCGGACGACGACGAGGACGACGCCAAGAGCGACTCGAACGACGAGAGCGACGAGAGCGTGGTGCAATACGGCGGCGGCGGCGGCGGCAAGATGCGCTCACACAGCGTCGACGAGCACCTGCAGGGCCACACGACGTTCGAGCCGCATGGCGTCGAAGACACGCGCAGCTGCGACCTGCTGTACAGCAAGCACGCGGACGACGACGGCACACGCCCGCGCAAGCGCCGCGCCACCAACAAGCCCACGCGCTATCGCGGCGACAGCTCGGGCGAGGACGAGGGCAGCGATGAGGAGGAAGAGGACGACGAGGAGGACGACGATGAGGACGAGGACGACTTGGACGAGGTGGACGAGGAGGACGAGGAGGGCAGCAGACGCCGCAGGAAGACGCGCCGGCGCAAGTGCGTTGCTGCCCCTTGGCTGCGTGCACGCGCTGACCGCCGCATCGCGCGCGCAGGCTGACAGAGGACGGCAAGGTCTCGCACAACGAGATGGAGCGCCGTCGCCGGAAAGAGCTGCGCATCGAGTTCCAGCGCCTGCGGCAGCAGGTGCCCGCGCTTGCGCACGACAAAGCCGCCAAGATCATCGTGCTGCAGGAGACGATCGACTACCTCGACAGCCTCACGGCCAAGGCCGTGGCGGGACGTGCGGCGGTGGCGCGGCTGCAGAAGGAGCGCGACGCGCTCAAGCGGCAGGTGGCCGAGGCGCAGCGGGCGGCGCGCAAGTGACGCCGCCTGCGCCGGCCTTTCTTTGTTTGGTCAGTGCTACACGCACCCAGTTTGTCTTGTGTCTTCCCATCGGCTGTGCCGCGGTGGACGGCTGCATTCACGCATGTGCAAGTACGGGCTGCTCACTTGTGCAGCAGCGCCGTGTGGTCGACCTGCACCAGGTCCACCAGGCCGGCCAGGTGGGCCGCGAAGGCCTTGAGGCTCGCGGCGAAACTGAGGTGCTCGACCGACGCGTCCGCGCTCACGAGCATCGTCAGCTCGACGAGCCAGTGCTGGCTGAAGCGCTCGAGTAGCTGCTGCGGGCCGTGCACGCTGAGCGACTGCTCGGGGCGGTACAGGCGCGTGACGGCGACGACGATGCCGTTGCCGGCCACGAACCGCGTCCCGCGCTGCACGAGCTCAAAGTCGAGGCTGCGCGCGCGCCGCTGAGTGCCGATGTGGCGCCAACTGCCGCGCGTTGCGCACCTGTAGCCGAGGTTGGCAAGCCACTCGACCGCGTCGCCGACGACGTCCGTGAACGCGATCGAGCGCACAGTCACCTGCTTCTTGCGGTCGGGCTCGGCCGCGCCGTAATGGTACAGCCGCCTGCGATCGTGCAAGCGCGATCAGCGCGCCGTTCTCGACAGTGCGCGTGGGATGCACCAGGGCCCGTGCACGAGCCGTACGGCGCCGTCGTCGCCCTTGCGCGCCTCGACGTGCGCGCGCAGCCGCAGCGGGACGTCGTTGAGCGAGAGCACGGTCTTGGTGAAGGTCTTCTTCTGCAGCTTGACTAGCGCGCCGAGGCGGGATGTCAATGCGCGCGATGCTGATGCGCGCGCGCACCGTTGGCCGCGGGCACGATCGCCACCTCGTGCTCGTGCAGCTCCGTCTCGCGCACGCACAGCCCGCGCAGCACCCGCAGCAGCCGCGCGTGCTGCTCGGCCGTCACGAGCCCGTGCAGTGAGAGCTCGAATCGGCCCTGTGCCGCCATATGTAACAGCAAGCAATGTGCTTCGAGGTACAGTGTGTATACACAGTGCCGTCGCGCCATCTGTCGCGGGTCGTTCACCGCGACCCTGCCACGTCCCGCGATGCGCTTCGCGTTGCTGCTGCTGCTGCTACTGCTGCTCGCGGCGCCACGCGGTGGGCGGGCGCAGGACGGCAGCGATGACACGATCGGCAGCGACGGCGGCGACGGGGGCGGCAAGCCCGAGCCGACCGCGACGACGCCGCTGGGCACGCTCGCGCCCTCGTCCGACATCGTCCAGTGCGCCGAAGTCGACTACAAGGCGCGTGCATCGGGCGCGCGCGGGCTGCGTCGGCGGGGCGCTGATTCGCTCCCCTGTGCGTGCGCACGCAGATTGAGTACATCAAGTACGGCCGCGGGCTGACGACGCAGGACGTCTACAACCACGTGTCGGCGCCGCAGACCACGCCTTTCATCGACCCGGCGCGGACCATCTTCGCGTGCATCGACGGGCGCGACGAGAGCTACGTCGTGAGCACGCCCGGTGGCGACGCGGCCGAGTTCATCGTCGCGCTGACCATCTTCGAGCGCTACGGCGGCGAGATCGTCACGCCCGAGACCGGCGCCAACTACACCGCGGCCGTCGCGTGGTGGCTGGCCGACTTCCTCGCCACGCACGACGACTTCCGCCCGCAGATGTACATGCACACGGACGAGCACTCGGCGCAGCGCCTGCTCCACTTCTTCGGCCTTGACCTGGGCGAGGTCAACCTGTTTGACCCGCCCGACCAGTGGATCGCACCGCTGCTGGCCCAGGTCACCAACGCGTCACACATCGGCTGCGGCCACTTGCGCCTCATGAACCTTCACCCGGACATCTACGGCGTGCCCGCGCCCCTGCCCAAGGCGTTTGTGCGCGCGTTCCATGAGTACATGTGGCTGCACGACGCCTCGCGCGTCACCCTCGACGTGCTCAAGTACGACCACACCGAGACCGCCGTGCTCGAGGTACACTCGACCGTGACACGCTGCGGCAGCGGCGTGTACGCGCCGATGATCCAGCCCAAGATCAACGGCAGCCTGTTCTTCATCGACCACCCGGACGCGGTGCACCAGCGCCGGCGCACGTTTGCCGACTACTTTGCGCCGCGCATCGGCATGCCGGCCGGTGCGCCTTGCGAGCACGCACGCACGCAGGGCCCTGACATCACGCCGCGCTCACAGACCAGTTCGAGGTCGAGATGACGCTGCTGGCGGTGCAGCAGCTGCAGCTGACCGTTGCCGTGCTCGCGAGCACGCAGCCAATCATCAAGGTCATCTTTGTCGACCTGCTCGAGGAGGAGCTGCTCGCGCTCGACCTGAGCGTCGTGCTCGTGATCGTCGGCATTGTCGCCGTCGTAGTGCAGTTCCCCGTCTTCAGCTGGCAGTTCCTGCTCTGGACGGGCGTCTGCGTGCGCACGACCGGCCAGGAGTGCGTCGCGTGTGCACGCTGCCCGTCGCTTGCTGACCGGGTCCAACGCGCGCAGCATCGCACACATCGTCGAGGAGCGCATACACCTGCTCGAGGGCGACCTGGCGGGGTACCTCGGCTACGGCGACGAGCCCGCCGCGCCGGCCGCGGCCGCGCCCGTGCCCATGGCCGACATGTCGAGCCACCTGGCGCTGTCGCGCGCCGCCACCGCAGACGCGAGCGGGCCCGGGAGGTCGGCCGACAACCTTGTTTAGCACTCTTATTCGACTTGCTCAAGCCACACATGCCCTCAATACGTCTGCATGGGTCCCTGCATGCGCTGCGCCTCCTGCGAGCACACCCGGCCAGCGTCAGCGCCGCCCGCGCCGAGCCGGTGCTCGCTGCGCACCTTGTAGATGCAGCGGTTCATGACCATGCCAAGCTGGCTCGCGGCGACCTTGGACGCGGCCTCATGGTTGATCACGCCCTCCTGCAGCCAGAACACCTTGAGCCGCAGGCGGTCCTTCTGCTCGATCGCCTCGACGGCGACGGGCATGACGTGCTCCTTGGCGCGGAAGACCTGCACGACGTCCACGTCGAATGGCACGTCTTTGAGTGAGCCGTAGCTCTTCTCGCCGAGGATCTGCGCGCCCGGTCAGCCGCCCCGCACGCCGCCCACCGGCGCGCCGGCCGCACCTGCGGGTACGTCGGGTTGATGGGGACGATCTTGTAGCCCATGCGTTGCTGCGTCGCCGGCCGCGAGGGTTCAGCCAGCGCGCGCGCTAGCATTGCTGCAGCCGCGCACCAGCTTGCGCGCCGTGCGGAAGCTCGGCCGGCCCTCCTTGGCCGACAAACCGACGACGGCGATGACGGTTGGGCGCGTGAGCTCCTTGCCGTCGATGACGTGCGTGCGCACGGGCTTGGCGCAGACCCAGCGGATGAGGCTGCGTGCGCGTCAGTGGCCACAGAACGAGTGCGAGCGCGCACCCCTCGTCGTTGTACTGCACGCGGCCGGCCGCGGCCGCACTGCTCATCAGGCCCTCCACGCCCTCTACGCCCTCGGCGCTGCACATGAGCGCCTGGTCGAGGTCGGCGATCAGGTCGGTGATGGCCTCGAGACCGACGGCTGCCCCGCACGGCCGTGCGTCAGCACAAAGCTGCGCGAGGCTGCAGCCGCACCGAGGCGTATCAGGTCCTCGCCCACGCCGGCCTTCTCGAGCTCGTCCTTGGTCAGCTGCTGGTGCGTGGTCGAGGCCGGGTGGATCACGAGCGACTTGGCGTCGCCGACGTTGGCCAGGTGCGACCACAGCGCGAGTGACTCGATGAAGCGCATGCCGGCCTTGCGGCCGCCCTTGATGCCGAAGACGACGATGGCTGCGGCGGCCACCCGCCCGTCAGTATTCCGCGCGCACGCTGGGCAAAAGCGCGCTGCACCGCCATAGAAGCCGTCGCGGAAGTACTTTTGCGCGAGCGCGTGGCTGGCGTGGGTCTTGAGACCCGGGTATTTGACCCAGGCCACGCCCGGGTGCTGCTGCAAGAACTCGGCCACGTGCAGGGCGTTGCTGCAGTGCTCGCGCATGCGTACGTGCAGCGTCTCAAGGCCGAGCAGCAGCAGGAAGCTGTTAAAGGGCGAGAGGCAGCTGCCGACGTCGCGCATGATCTGCACGCGCGCCTGCTCACGTGTGTGAGCACGGTGCCGGACGGGGGGCAGTGCGCGCCTTGGTGATGAACGCGAGCGTGCCAAAGTCGTCGGCGTAGATCATGTTGTTGTACGAAGCGTCGGGCGTGGTGAAGCCCGCAAACTTGCCGCTCTTGGCCCAGTCAAAGTTGCCGCCGTCGACGATCAGGCCGCCTGCGGTCGGCGGTGTGAGCGGGTGCTGCACTTCGATCGGTGGCCGGGCCGCGCACCAATCGACGTGCCGTGGCCGCCGATCCACTTGGTCGCCGAGTGGATGACCTGCGCGCGGCGTGAGCACGCCTGCCCCAGTTACAAGCGCGCGCGCGCGTGCACAATGTTGGCGCCGTGCTGAAAGGGCTGGCACAGGTACGGCGTGGTGAAGGTGCAGTCGAGCACGAGCGGGATGCGGTGCTCACGGGCGATCGCAGCGACGCGGTCAATGTCGAGCACGTTGAGCCTGCGCGGCTGTGAGCGGGCTGCACAGCAAGGCGCTGGCGACACACTTTGGGTTGCCGATCGTCTCGGCGTAGAGCACGCGCGTGCGGTCGGTGATGGCGCGGCGGAAGTTGTCGGGGTCGTCCGGGTCGACAAAGGTCGTGCGGATGCCGAACTTTGGCAGGGTGTCGCCGAGGAGGTGGAACGTGCCGCCGTAGAGCGTGCTGGCGGCGACGACCTCGTCGCCGGCCTGGAGCAGCGTGAGCATCGTGATGGTCGCCGCGGCCTGGCCGCTCGCCGTCGCCAGCGCGCCGACGCCGCCCTCGAGCAGGGCGATGCGCTTCTCGAGCACGTCCGTGGTCGGGTTGGAGATGCGCGAGTAGATGTTGCCAGGCTCATCGAGACTGCGGCGTGCCGTCAGCACCGGACCACGTCGGCCGCCGCCCCACGACGCGGCGCGGCACCTGAACAGCTCGGCCGCGTGCTTGGTGCTGTGGAAGGTGAAGCTGCTCGACTGGTAGATCGGCACAGCGCGCGCGCCCGTCGCCGGGTCGGGCGCCTGGCCACCGTGCAGCACGAGCGTCTGTGTGCCGCGCCGCGCGTCAGCCGCACGGCGCAGCGACCCGTGCGCAGCGCAACACGCCTCGGTCTGGTAGGTCCGCGCGGCAGCTTCGGCCATGCTGTGGGATACGTACACGCAGCTGCACTGCAATGCATAAGGGCGACCCGTCCGAGCACCGTCCTGTCGCACCGGGCGGCGGCAGCGGCGGCGGCGGCGGCGCGGGGCCAGGCGCACCGCCTCCACAGCAGACGCAGACGCAGCAGACGCAGCAGCAGACGCAACAACAACAACAACAACAGCAGCAGCAGCAGCAGCAGCAGCAGCAGCCACACGCGGCGTTTCAGCACGAGGACGCGCGCGTCAAACGGCGCTCGCGCTCGTTCACGGACCTGTCGGAGCTCGTGGCCGGCCGCGCGCCCGTCTTCTCGCCCTTCCCCGTCAACTACGGCGGCGTGATCCCCTGGCAGTGGCCCGCCGCCCCCGCCGCCGCTGTGTCCGCCGCCGGCCCCGGCCCGCCCGCCTTCTTCGCCATCCCTGCCATGGCCGGCCTGCCCGGGATGCACGTCCCGCTTGTCTTCGCCCCGCCGCCGTCGATGATGGCGCCGCCGGCCGCGCCCGCGGGGCCGTCGCTGCCGGGCGCGGGCGCGTCGTCGCACCGCTACTCGTCGTACGTCGTCGGTGCGCCGTTCGGGGCCAAAGTGCCCATCGCGTGCGTCTCGCCCGCGCGCTGCTGCTCGTGCTGCGCCGCGCTCACGTCGCGTCACGGCGGCACCGCAGCCGCGCGCCCGACACGATCTCGGGGCGGCCCGCGCACATCGTCACGCGGCAGGAGAAGAAGCTCGCGCACTCGGCCATGGAGCGCAAGTACCGCAAGGAGCTCAACCAGCAGATCAGCCAGCTGCGCCAGCTCGTGCCCGACCTGGACGAGCTGCACAACCTCAACACGTCGCAGCAGCCCAACAAAGTCGGCATCCTGCGCAATACGGCCGCGTACGTGCGCACGCTGCGCGAGCGCGAGCTGGCCCGCGAGAACGGCCAGCAGCCGGAGCCTGCCAACGGCGCGGCCGCCGAGACGGCCGAGGTGCAGCAGCTGCGGCAGCAGTCGCAGGACCTCGCCGGGCAGCTCCTGACGCAGCAGCAGGTGCGCTCCTCTGCTCTTGCGGGGCGCGCTACCGGCTCACCCGCCCGTCGCACCGCGCCAGCTCATCATCAACCTGCAGCGGCTCACGCTGCAGCTAAACTCAGAGATCCTGCAGCGCGGCGGCGGCGGGCCGGGCTTTGAGACGTTTGGGCTGACGGCGCTGCACGGTGCGCGGCGGCGCGGTTCCCCAGTGTGGCTGACAGGCGCTCACGTAGCCACCAACCCGACCATCGCGTCGCTGCTGTCGTACGTGCCGACGTCGCTGAGCATGGCCGGGGACGCCAGGTGCGCGCTCACCACGCCCATGCGGCACCGCTGACCTTGTGCGAGCGCCAGCCGGGCGATGGGGATACGCGGCGGCGGTGTCAGCGGCGGCAGCAGCAGCAGACCCGGACAGCTGTCAGTCAAGGCCGAGGGCGCTGCGGGCGCGGACGCGCAAGGCGAGCCGTGCGAGGCGAGCGACCAGTTTGACGCGGCGTCGTTCATCGACAGCTACCGCGGCACGGGGCGAGCCGGTGTGTGCCGTGCGTGCATCGACGCTCTGTGCCCGCTGACATCGCGAAGCGCGCGCAGAGGACACGCTGACGCGCCCGCCGTTCGCCCCGCTGCCCAACGAAACGGCGCTGCCGAACGACACGAGCATGTACAGCGACGCGTTCGACGACGATTTTGACGCGTTCGAGGAGCCTGAGGGGCGCAGTCGAACGTACAGTGTGTGATGAGCGACATGGTGCAAGCGAGTCATGCTATCGCACGCCGGCCACGGGCGCAGCGCGCCGCACCACTTCACAGAAGGCACACGGCCGTGTCGCGCGCGGTCTCACTGTGACGCCAGCCCGCCGCGCAGTGCGAGCACGAGGTGCAGCACCGACCCGCCCTCGATGCCGTACTCTTGCGCCGTCTTGTCGTCGTTCCTGCGCGGGGGGGCGGGCGGGCGAGTGAGCACGACGCGCGGGCGCCCGGATGCCGCCCGCCCGCACATCTGCTTGCCGCCAAAGATGAGCCGCTGCTGCACAGGCGGGATGCCCTCCTTCTCCTCCACGCGCTCCTTGATGCGCGAGATGCGGTCCGACGGCTCGATGTCGATCTCGACCTGCGCGCGGAGAAGCGGGGCCAGCGATCGTGAGTGCTGCTGCTGACGACGCACATCACACGCATCGTTCGCGACGCACCTCCTTGCCGGTCAGCGCCTGCGTCCGCAAGCCAGCCGCCACCGCGTGGGTGCGCGCGCACACGTCAGCAGCAGCCCTCAGCGCGCGCTCTCACGTCTCGGCGCGCACCTTGACCTTGATGAGCATCGTGTGAGGCGACTGGATGCGTATCAGGAACTGCTACCCCGGATTTTCTACTGCGAGCATACACATCTGCATCCGTCACAGTCCTCGATGTCGCGCGCGCACGCGATCTACGCCCAAGGCCCGCTGCAGTCGACGCCGCTCGTGCACTGCGCCGTGCCGGGCGCGTGGGACGAGGCCGCGCTGGCCGGCCCCGCGCGCGGCGGCTTCGTCTTCGAGGCGACGATCGTCTTGCGCAAGCGTGTGACCCTCGCCGACGCGGCCGGCCACAAGCCGCGCTACGCCGTGCTCACGCTCGACGTCAAGAAGGCGTTCCGGCGCCAGTACGACGCGGACGGGAACGAGATCGAGATGGCGACGGGCGCGACGAAGAAGGTGCCGCGCCCGTCGTCGTGACCGGCGGCTGATGTGGATGGCCAGGTCTCGACAGGCTTCCTCCAGAGCTCGTGGAAGGACGAGCGGAAGCAGGCGTCGGGCGAGGTCGCCGTCGCGACGATGCGCGACGAGTGGGGCCGCACCTTTGCCGACCTGACCAAGTTTGACACGGCCGACAGCCTGATCGAGCTGTGGGGTGCGCGCGGGACCACGTCTTGGGGCCGCTCTCACGCCCGCCGCAGGCGACGAGCAGACGGTGCAGCAGATGGACTTTGAGAACGGCGAGATGGTGCGACGCCGTGTGGCCCGCGCGCACGCGTTGCTGAGCGGCGCGCACGGGTGCAGGTCCGCGTCAAGACGCGCGGAAAGGCGCCGCTGCTCGAGCACATGACGCGGCTGGACGCGTCCAACGTGCGCGTCCCCTCTGGTGCACCGCGTGTGCCTCGGCTCACGCGATCGCGACCGCGCCCAGACGCACCTCAAGAACTACGCCGGCGACTCGGCGGGCGCGTCGTGGGTGCGCGCCGCTGCGGTCGGCGCCGCGTGGCGTGCTCACGCGGCCACCGCCAGACCGACAAGGTGTTCAGCCAGGGCAAGCAGGCCGACGTGAAGCCGCTGCCACAGGACAAGCTGCAGGGCGCGGGCGACGACGAGTGGTGAGCGCACTTGTGGTTGACGATGTTCGCGCTGGAACTGCTGCCAAACGTGTCAAAGTGCCACGGCACGGTCGCGCTGCCTGCTGGCGCGCGCGCGGCGACGGTCGTGGCCGTGCACGAGCGCGGCGTGGACATCAGCGGCGTGTGCGTCGACGTGGGCCGAGGCGGTGGCGGCGGCTCACGGTGCCCGATCGCAGGCGCATCGCGTCGCCGCTGCGCCTCGAGCACGCGCGCGCGACCGTGCACGCGGACGCGCGCGACCCGCGCCTCGTGGCCGTGCACGTGCCCGTGCGCCGGGGCGACGCGGACGACGAGAACGAGCACGGCGACGAGGCGGACGACGACGACGGCGCGTCGTCCAAGGCCCTCGTCGCGCTCGCGTGCGGCTTCTGTGGGCAGCGCGTGGTGCGTGGATGCGTATGGCGCGGTGCGTGCGTGCTCAAGGCGTGGTGCGCGCCCAGGTGGCCGCGCCCGAGCCGCTGCGCATGCTCGTCATGCCCGGCGACGCCTTCTTCGCCGTGGCGGACGAGTGCTCGTGCAACGCGCCCCACTTCACCGCACGGCATCCGCTCGAGGACACGCAGCTGATGGCGCGCGCCCCGCCGCGGCCCAGTGCCATCGCTGTGGCTGACGCCGCGCGGCGCAGGACGCGCGCCCGCGCACGGTGCTCGAGACCGGCGACGTCTACGTTGTGCACCCGGATGACGCGCACAACGTGCTGGTGCAGCCGCACGAAGACGAGCGGAGCAGCGACAGCGCTCGCCACGACATCGCCGTGCGCTGCTCGCGCTGCCGCGCACGCCTCGGCACCGGGCGGCGC
The DNA here is from genome assembly GCA_943704415.1 of Parvularia atlantis. Taxonomy (NCBI): domain Eukaryota; order Rotosphaerida; genus Parvularia; species Parvularia atlantis. The sequence goes on along the minus strand of CALSCO010001077.1, from coordinate 1,090 downwards.
GACACCAAGCGCACGGCCGCCGCCGCCGCGGCCCCGGCTTCGGCAGACGCCCTGCCGCCGTCGGGGCCGCTGCTCGCGGCGGTGCAGCTCGATCGGCCGGCGGTGACGGCCCACCTGGCGGGCCGCGCCGCCCGGGCGACGGCCGGACGCGCGCTGGCGTGGCCTGGGCTTGCAGCCGATCTGCAGCGGCGCTGGCGTGACGGCGGGCGCACGCGCTTCCTGCTGTTCAGCGGGCGCGGCGTGGGCCGCGGGCGATGGACGTGCGAGCTGCTGGTACGCTCGTGTGCGCGCGCGTGGACGTGCCCACCCACTCTCGCCCGGCAAGGTGTGGCTCTTTGGCAGCACGACGACGTGGCTCGCCTCGTCGCGGTCGCCGCTGCAACCGCTCGGCGCGGACGGCGGCGAGTGCGGCGACGACGGCCCGCCTGTCTTTGTGCCGGCCCTGCGCGTGCTCTACCTCGACCTGCTCGACGACGAGGGCGTGTTGGCGCGAGTGCAAGATACGTGGATGCGCGACCGCGGCGCCGAGCGCCTGGACGTGCCCGGCGAGCTGGCGCTGCGCGTAGTGCAGGAGCTGCGGCACAGCACGCTCGCGCTGCCGACGGGGCAGCGGCTCGCGCCGAACGGGTTTCGTGTGGGCTTCCTGGCGCGGTGACGCACAGACGGGTGCAGAAAGTTGTTGTGCATAAACCGCGGAGTGCCCCCTCGGAGCGAAGCCGTAACTGGCTGAGCGACGAGGACGTTTCAATACAGCAGCGGCGAGAGTGGGTCTCCTTGGCGTACTCCGCGTTGAAGAAGCACGGGGCGGCCCTGCCGGCTTTGTGCGGCACCCACCCACCCTCCCTCTCGTTTCTGACCTCCTCTCTTGCTTGGAACTCACTTTGTGTAAGCGAAGAAGCATGGGCATCTCTCGCACGGTGGTCTGCAAGGGACACTGAAAACACACGTTAACACGTAGCGGCACATGACACGCCGTTTCGCCTTCCGGCGGTCTGGCCAGACGCGAGAGAGAGAGAGAGAGAGAGAGAGAGAGAGAGAGAGAGAGAGAGAGAGAGAGAGAGAGAGAGAGAGAGAGAGAGAGAGAGAGAGA
>CALSCO010001072.1:0-43189 GCA_943704415.1 Parvularia atlantis | reverse complement strand
CCCCCCCCGCGCGCCACGCCGCGCCGCGCTCACCCCCCTCGCGCGCGTGCAGGAGATCGGCATGACCCACCTGCGCATCGTCGAGGGCGTGCAGTCGCTCGTGCAGCTCACAGGGCTAACAGCGCGGCTGTGTCGTCTGACGCTGAAGGCCACGGGGGCGCACTGACGTGAGTGCGTTTAGCGCTAGCATGATTGCTTGACTTGCCGTCCCACACGCTCACGGCCGCCACACACCCGTTCGCACGGGCCCGAGTGCGTCGCCGTGCGCGAGACGGTCGTAGACGAGGCGCACCCACTCGCACAGCAGCGGCCGTGTCTCACGCGGGTCGATGATGTCCTCGACCTGGAACGCGAGCGCTAACCGGACGGGCTTGCGCAGCTCCTCGATGCGCGCGAGGATCTGCGGCCGTGTCAGGCACACGAGCACGGCGCCGGCACGCCGGCACGCACCTCGGCCTTGAGCTTGTCGGCGTCGGGCGCGTTGGCCAAGTCGCGCTTGAAGGCCGCCTCGAGCCCGCCCTCAACCGGCAGCGAGCCCCAGTCGCCCGACGGCCACGCCACGCGCACGTCGATGTCGTGCCGCGCCGCGACGGCCGCGCCCGCCACACCAAAGGCGCGGCGCACAATGCACGTGAAGAACGGGCTGGGCGAGAGCATGAGCGACGCCATGCACTGGCCACCGTGCCGCAGCGTCGCGGCGGCCTCGGCCTCGGTGCCGACGAGGAAGCCTGGCTGGTCGACAAAGTCCACCACAGGCAGGTGGAACGCCGAGCACAGGTCCTGGTGTTTATGCGCGCGCACGTCAGCACCACCCGCTCGCACCACGGCCGCGCACCACATGCCGCCGCAGCTTCTGGCTCGCGTGTGCCGTCATCGCGCCGCCGTCAAACGCACAGTCGTTCGCAACGACACCGACTATCGCGGTGTCGGTGAGCCGAGAAACAGCATGAAACGCGGCATCAACCAGCGCGCACCGACAAAGCCGTCCACACGTGCAAAGCCGCACACAACGCTCGCGCCCCACAGCCGGCCAATCTGCCGCGGCATCAGCCGACATTCACGCCTGGCGCACAACCGCGCTCACCTCGAAGAAGCTGTCGCGGTCGACGACGTGCCCGACGAGCGCGCGCGGGTCGTATGGCTTGCGGCGGTCGCGCGGGATCAACGACAGCAGTGCCGGCTCCATGCGCTCGGCTGCAGCGCGTGTGCATCAGATGCACGCAGCTCGCGGTGCGCAGGCACCGACGCGGGCGTACGAGGGTCGTCCGACAGCACACGCGTGGGCAGCGTCCATGCGTTCGGCGGCATGAAGTTCAGGAACGTCTTGATCTGCTCAATGGCCTCTGCACAAGCGCGCGTCGACGTGCGCCATCGGCACAGTGAGCGCGCCGTGTCGTACGCACCAGCTTCGCTGTCGGCCACGTTGTCGACCGACCCGTTGACCGCGTGCACGCGCCAGCCGCCCAGGCTCTCCTTTGTCACGGTCGAATCGCCTGCATCGCCGAGCGCACATGAGCCCGCTGAACCATCCGCGGTGATGTCTGCGCACCGGTGGCCTGATGCACGATCGGCGGGCCCGCGGCAAACATCTGGGAGACGCCCTTGACCATCACTGAGAAGTGCGACGTGACAGCCCGCGCCGCGCCCGCGCCCACGACCGGCCCGAGCAGCGCCGCGCAGACGGGGATCTCGGCCAGCGCGGCCATCTGCGCGTTCCAGCCGTACATGCGCGGGATGTACCTGCCGCGCTGCGCCGTTAGGCCACGTTGACGAAGCCCGCGTTGCGTGCGCACGTCATGCCCATCTGCTCGTAGCTCTTGACCGACCCGCCGCCTGCCGCGCACGTCAGCAGAGCGCAGCACGACCAGCCAAAAAAAAAAGCGCACCGCTCGACCCGTCCAGTAGGCGCACAATCGGCACCCGCAACTCGCGCGCGAGCACCTCCGTTTGCACTGCGAGGCGACCGTCACGTCATCCACATGCACTGGTCCGACCCGTGCGCACACGCCTTGCTTGAACATGAGCCCTCCGTCGGCGTGCCCGCCGCGGATTGTAAAATCGTCGCCGCCGACCACGACAGGGCGTCGGCAGATCGTCGCGCGGCCGGACACAAAGTTGGCCGGCGTGAACTCCTCAATCTTGCCCGTCGCGCGGTTGAACTGCGCACGGCCTGCCAGCGCGCCGAGCGGCCGCCTTGACACGGCGTGTCAGGGCTCAGCGACCAGCAAAGGGGCATTCGCGCACCATGAGCCCTCGTCGATCAGCAGCATGATGCGCTCGTGCACCGTCAGCTTGCCCTGCGCAAGCTGCCGCTCGATGCCCGGCAGCGTCGACTGCTCGCTTAGCTTCAACACGCTCGTGAGTTCCTCAACGTCCTAGTGCACCGGTCAGTGCGGCAGGCCGCGTCCCCTGGCGTGCGTGCTCTCCGCACCTGCTGCCACGCCGCGTCGGGCTGCCTCGTGAGCTTGGCGCGCCACAATGGCGCGAGCTGTTCGCGCAGCGCGTGCACGCGAGCGATTGCTGTGCGGACCCCGTGTGAGCGGGTGTGCGCGCGCGCGCGCAGAAGAGCGCACCGGCTGCACTGGCCGGTCGCGATGACGCCTGCGCGGTTTGCGCGGCAGAAGTGGCGATCTCAAAGAGCACCTGACCGCGCGCCACAGCCTCACCCTCGCGCACACCGACCGTCGCCAGCTGGCCCGCGATCGGTGCACTGACCGTCTGTGAGCCGTGCAAGGCACGTCAGTCGTCACGCACGGGCCCAGCTCATGGACGCACATGCTCCATCTTCATGATGCTCAGCACGAGCACCGGCTCATGCACGCACACGGCCACGCCGGCCGATGGCAGTAGCAGCCGCACGACGATCGCAGCCGAGGGCGACCGCACGAGCCCCGGCTGGTCAGCGGCCAGAAGCCCTTTCGTAGGCGCCGCCTGTCCGGCGATCTGAGCGACTGTGCGCGCGTGCACGTGCAGCATCGCGAGCGTGTTGTTGACGAGCGCCAGCACCTGCATGAATGTGAGCCGCGCAGCCGAATGCATGCGCGTGCGCACACACCGTGCCGGTGCCCGGCAGCAAGTCGAGCAGCTCCAGCGCCAGACGACCACCTGGTCCCACCACCGTCACGGGGCCAGCACCGCGTCCAGTCGGCTGCAGCTGGTCGCGCAGCACGCGCTGCAGCGGCGCAGCGTCGGCGATGTTGCCGCTGCTCCACGCAATAGTCAAATTCTCAACGTGTTGTTGTCGCCGCGACGCACCGCTGCGACCCGTCCGCGGTGGCCCAGCTAATGTCTACGGGTCCTGCCGAGCCGGCGAACGCCGCGTCGAGCACACGCTGCGCCACCTGGTGCGGCTTGGTGAGCGCATGCAGACGTCAGCAGCAGACACGCACCGCCACGTCGTCCCACGCAGGCGCCGCAGTGACTGCTGCCTCGGGCTGTGCCAGCCAGCTCTCGAGCAGCGCCGTCGCAAATGTCTGCCCCGAAAATTCGCGCGCGAGCAGCACGCGCCGCAGCAGCGCCGAGTCTGCAACGCGTCAGCCACGCCTTGAGCCGTCGCGCGACGGCACGCACTCGCGAGCACGCCTCCGATCGCGAGCTCGGCCAGCGCGCCGAGGGCCTTGCGGCGCGCGGCCTCAAAGCCGCTCGCGCGCACAATGACCTTGGCCAGCAGCGGGTCGTAGTTGGTGTTGACGGCGCTCCCTACGCGCCATCATGTCACCCGCTCCATACGCGCGCGCCTGTGCACCGAGCGCGCACCGAGGTACATCGCAGAGTCCACGCGCACGCCCGGGCCGCTGGGCTCGCGGTAGTATGTGACTGTGTTGGCGCTGCCGGTGTGCGGCTCAAGCGTCACGCGCAGCTGGATTGACGTCTGCCCGGGCGCCGTCCAGTCGCCGCCGGGGCTCACAGTGCCGTCCTGCGCCGTCGGCACGTCAGCGAGTGTCGAGCATGCGGCCGCGTCGCACCTTCCACGTCGGGAAGCGCGCGAGCAGCGACGGCATGGGCGCGGCCAGGTCGCTCAGCCGCGCGCCTTGCGCCACCCGCAGCTGCGCCGCCACGAGATCGACGGCCAGCACCTCCTCCGTGACTGGGTGCTCGACCTGGATGCGCGGGTTGACCTCGAGAAACACGGTGCGCCCTGGGTCGTCCAGTGGCACGAGGAACTCGACCGTCGCGAGGCACGACAGGTGCGCCTGCGTGTGAGCGCGCCCGCGCGTCAGACGATGCACACTCAGGCGCTCTGGCGAGACGCTACCGCAGCACAGAGACGCAGCGCATGGCTCGCGAGCTCCTGGCGCAGCGCAGCAGGCAGATGATCGCACGGCGCAAACTCGACCACCTTCTGGTGCCGGCGCTGCACGCTGCAGTCGCGGTCGCCGAGCGCGACGAGGTGCCCGAAGCGGTCGCCGAGCACCTGCACCTCGATGTGCCGCGCGCGCTCGATGTACTGCTCGACAAAGACGGTGCCCTTGCCGAACGCCGTCGACGCCTCCGATACGCATCTGCGTTTCACGCGCTGAGTGAGGCGGGCGCCTGCTAAGGTGCGCACACGCACGCGAGATAGAGCGGCTCGAGCTGCGCGGCGTCCCGCAGCACGCGCATGCCGCGGCCGCCGCCGCCGTGGCTCGCCTTGAGCATGACGGGCAGGCCGTGCCGCGCGACAAAGCGTCGCACGTCGTCGAGCGTCGCGTGGCCCTCAGAGCCGGCCGCGACGGGCACGCCGACCGACTGCGCGAGCCGCCGCGCCGCGATCTTGTCACCAAACAGCGCGAGCGCGTCCGGCGCCGGGCCTGGCGCGTGACCGGCGTGAGTCTGGCGCCATCTGCGCGTCACCGTCAACGAGCGCCACACCGACAAAGACGAGACCGGCGTCGGCACAGTGCGCCGCGAACGCCGCGTCCTCCGACAGAAAGCCGTAGCCCGGATGCACCATTGTCGCGCCCGCACGCCGCGCTGCGTCGACGAGGCGCTCGGCGTCGAGGTACAGCTCGATGCCCGGCTGGCCCTTCCGACGTGGCTCAAGCTGGACATCCCGGCATCAGGCGCGATTCGGGTCCATCGCAGCACGCACGCACCACGATCAGTACATCCGCCGTGCGCACGTGTGCCGACGCGAGGTCGTCCGGCGCCGCCACGGCCGCCACGCCCAAGCCAAGCTCGCGCGCCGCCCGCGCCACTCGCAGCGCGATTTCGCCACGATTGGCGATCAGGAGCATCCCAACATGGCATTGTGTCATTATTTCGAACGTCGAGGAATGCTGCTGAGGCGGCCCGGCGTGCTGCGGGCGCTGTCGTCGTCCTCGTCCACGGCGTCGTTGTCGGCGGCGGCGGCGGCGGCGGCGGCGGCGGCGGCGGTGCCGTTTGCGCCGGCAGATCTGGCGACGATGCGTGCGCGGCTGCGCGATCTGCCGGTGCGCGTATGCGGGCTTGGTGGTGCGGCCGATGCCGATGCTGATCGCGCACGTGGGACACGCAGCCAAAGGCCGTCGCGTTCGAGTGGCGCGCCGACCGCCCAGCGACACGCGAGGCCGGTGCGCGGCGTGCACAGCACTGCTGTCGCATCTGCCCCCTGATTGATCGCGCAGGCGTGCTTGTCCCGCTCGTCAACCTGCGCGGCGAGGCTGCCGTTCTGTTCACCGTGCGGAGCGACGCGCTGCGCGAGCACAACGGCGAGGTCAGGTGCGCGCCGTCGTCTCCGTCACCGCTCTCGTGGCCTACTGCGGCTGATTGTGCTGTGCGCACCAGCTTCCCCGGTGGCAAGCAGGACCCGCGCGACCTCGACGTGGTGCAGACGGCACTGCGCGAGACATTTGAGGAGATCGCGATCGAGCCCGAGCAGATCGACGTCCTCGGCACGTTCGCGCCCCTGCCCAACAAGAGCAACACGATGAAGGTCACGCCCGTCGTCGGCTTCCTGGGCGATGTCGACCCGGCGATGATCCGCTTCAACGACGGCGAGGTCTGAGCCGTCGCCTGGTCTGCGGATAACGCGCTCACTGATCGTCGTCACGCCAGGTCGCGGCCGTGTTTGCGCTCACCGTGCGCCAGCTGCGCGACCCGACGCTGCGCAAGCAGCGCCGCTTCCGCGAGACCACGTTCATGCACAACGCGTTTCTGGGCGGGCCCGTGGAGGTGTGGGGGCTGACGGCGTTCATCCTCGAAGGCGTGCTGGCGCACGTGATCCCCGAGCGGCTGGCGCTCGAGCCGCCGCCCGGGCGCGCCGAGGCGTGAGGTGCCGTTGCTTGTCTCTTTTGTTGTTGTACAAATGGCATGCGGCGGATGCGGAGCAAATGCATCAGATGGCCTCGGTCGAGATCATGATGTCGTCGCGACGTTGGCGTGCCTGCGGACCGCGCCAGAGTCAGCGTCTCGCAGCCGGTCAAGCGCGCGCTCGCGTGCCTCGGCGATGGTCGCACTCAACTGCGCGATCCAGTCGTTCAGCCAGAGCTCGTCGGCGGCGTCAAACAGCAGCTCGTTGCCCTGCGCGGACGCGCCGGTTGAGGACACAGCTCCCAGCGCGCGACCACGCACGTCCGACGGGATCAGGCGGAAGACCCACTTGCGCTTGCGGTAATCGTGAGCCGCGTGCACAAAGCTCTGTTCGGTCACGGTCACAAACGACTTGGGCTTCTGCTCGTGTGGCGCACGGGGCATGAGAGAGGCACGCAAAGCAGCATCTGCGCGCGCACCATCCGCCCGGGCTTGGGCTTCTCGCGGAAGAAGAGCAGGTACGGCGGCTGCAGCACAGCCCACACCGGGCGCCAGCTGCGCACGCGGGCACGTCTAGGGCGCAGCCGTGCGTGAGCCGGGCTGCATGCGAGCGCGCAGGACGCGGGCGCACTTGGAATTTTCGGTGATGTCTTTGCGTGTGAGCTTGCCCTGGATCTTGGTAAAGTCACTCGTGCGCAGGAAGACGCCGTCGTTGTACCTGACGCGAACATGCACTCAGCGGCCGCAAAGCATGCGGGGAGCGACGCACGACGAGCTCGCAGTGTCGTCGTCGTCGTCCGACAAATTGTCTTCCATGTCCGAGTCGTTGTCGTTTGGCGGCGAGAGCGTGGGCACGACCAGGTCGGTGCGCACGCTGCGGCATGCACGCGTCAGCCCGCGTCAACGGCACTTGCATGCGCCACCTCGGCGTGCTGCTGTCGCGCATATCGTCGATGATCGAGTCGTCGATGAGTGAGATCTGCGCGCCGACCAGCGCCAGGCAGTGAGCAACGTGCGCGCGCCCGCGTGCGCTGCCACAAGCCCATACCATGCGTCGGTGGGGTCGCTTGGGCTGCAACTGCGTCGCCGGCGACATGGACACGTTCGGGGCCCCGCCCGTCAGCGGCGTCGTCGCGGCCGAGAGGTCCCCGTCTTTGTCCTTGCGCATGAAGCCCCAGCTGGAGCGCTTGACGATGTAGTCGTTCGCACGGGCCGCCGTCGACGTGCTGGCCGTGGACGACGACGTCGCCGTGCTCGGCGGCACGCTGCTCGCGCCCGCCGTTGCGCTCGATGAGGACGACGACGAAATCGAGGCCGAACCCGCCGTCGGCGTCGAGCCCGCCGTGGCCGCCGTCGACGAGTCGGTCGGCGGCGCGCCCGAGCCCGGCCCGCCCAGGCCGAGCGTGCTGAGCGACGTCGGCCCCGTGAAGATGTTGAGCCCGCGCGAGCGCATGCGGCTCTTGGCCAGGGCGGCGTCGGCGCTCGACATCGGTGCAGACAGCGGCTGAAAGTGTGGCGGGGGCGCGGCCGCGCTCGGCCCGAGCACGGGCGTGTCGGCCGAGTGCAGCACAACGGGCACGAGGATCTGCGAGTCGGACGCCGACACGGGCTTCTTGAGCGGCAGGTCGTCCGTGGTGATCGCGCGCGAGTCGCGGGACGCGTCGCTCGGCGACGTCGGCGATGGCAGCGAAATCGTCCGCCCCACCGATGTTTTGCGCGTCTGGATTGTGCTCGGCGACAGGCGCCGCCGATCGGCCAGGGGTGACTGCGTCGGCGCGGCGCGCTGCTGCTGGTCGTCTGGCGGCGACGGCTCGGGCTCGGGCGAGCCCACGGAGTGGTTCTCGGGCGAGCGGTCGCCGGGAAAGCCCTCGCCCGCGCCGGGCCCGGCGATGCGCGGCGCCACCATCGAGAGGGGCCAGGGCAGGGCCGCCGAGGATGAGGGTGCTGAGGCCTGCATCTGGCCGAGCGCGGGCGCGTGGCTTGAGAGGATCGACGTGCTGCTGCTGCTCGCGAGGTCGCGCCCGGCCGTGTCCTTGGGCAGCTCCTTGGGCTCGAGCAGGAGCGACACGCGGTAGTTCTCCTCCTCGTAGAACGGCTGCAGCTCGGCGATGAACTTGTGCGTGGACAAGAACTCGGCCACGCCGCCGATGGCCTTGTAGGTGTAGGGCACGTACTGCAGCGAGGCGATGTAGTCGAGCATCTCGCTGACCTGCCGCGGCGCGCGTGCTGAGCGATCGCAACATACGCGTTGTGCGCGTGCGCGCACCTGCTGCTCCCGGTCGACCTTGTCGGCGCCCGCACCGGACCGCGCGGCCTCGTGCAGGAACGTGAGGTCACTCAGGTGCAGGCCGAGGAAGGGGATGCACGGCGGCTTGGACGAGGCGAGGCGCCTGCGATACTTTTCCGAGTTGTTCTCGGAGCTCATGACCTCGCACAGCTTGTCGAACGTGGCCTTGTCGCGGCGGCCGAGCAGCTGCGGGGTGCGGCAGCGGTCAGCGCGATCGCAGCGCGGTGAGGTGAGGCGCGCATACGCGCACCGCCCACGTCTTGCTCAGGCGATGCACGGGCGTGCTCTGGAGGCCCGCGAGGATGCTCTTGAGCCCGTAGAAGTTGTTGATGTCGAGGCACGCCTGCGCCGGCCGTGAGCACCCGCGCCTGCGTGCGATGTCGGCAGGCATCGCCGGCACGCGTGCCTTGGCGACCTGGATAAAGTGCGCGATCTTGTCTGCGCGGCGGCGGATGTTGGTCGACTGGAGGATCTCGTGGCTCGTCCAGAGCGTCATCTGGTGCGCGCTTTGTGAGCGGCAGTGCGACGAGCGTATGTGTGCGAGCGAGCGTGCGAGCGAGCGTGTGTGTGCGAGCGAGCGAAGCATAACGACGAGAACAACGAGAAGCAGAACGACAAGAACGACGAGAAGCACAACAACGAGAACGACGAGAACAACGAGAAGCACCAAGCCCATGCACCACGACAACGAACAAGCAGCAGCACAGGCCACGCACGTTGTTGAAGCGCAGGGTGAAGGCGACGACGTTGGGCGCGCGCTCGAGGCGGTCGGGGCGCGTCCAGGCGAGCGAGGCCAACTCGGCGCGTTGGATCCGCGCAAACAGCCCAAAGTCGACCAGCGCCATCTGCGTCTGTGTGGCGCGCGTGTGGCGCCGCAGCCAAACGTCAGCCAACTCTCGCTCGCTGCGCGCCGCACGCACCGCCAGCAGCTTCGGATCCGCCTCGAGAAAGTCGAACAGCAGCGGGTCGTACGTCGCCTCCGCCGACGCCGACGGCGCGTCGTGCGCGGCGCCGTCGCCAGCGTCGTCGCCCATCCGCCAAATGAAAAAAAAAGAAAAAAGAAAAAGATAAATCCGCTTCTCTTAGATAAATCCGCTTCTCTTAATGAAGCCATGACACCCCCCGCCATACGACTTGCCTGCGGTTGTGCAACTCGTCACTTTTCGATCTTTTTTTTCAGTGAGCGAGAAATGTCGAGCGCCGCGCCGCCACCGCAGCAGGCGCCGCCCGCGCAGGACGACGAGGTGCGCGCCATCTCCCCGCTCCCTCTGCCGCTCACGTCTCACGGTGCACCGCAGGCCAAGAAGGACAAGAAGAAGAAGGGCGGCGACGCGTCGTCTGGCGCCGCCGAGGCGCGTTTTTTCTCGTTGTCGAAAGGCGGCTGACGACGCGCGACACGAACGCAGCTGAGCCCGCCGCCCGCCTTCATCGAGCACCGCGCGGCGATGTTTGACGCGCTCAAGCGCGAGCACGAGGCGCGCGTGGCCGGTGCGGCGCCGTCCCCACGTCGCGTGTGGCGCCATCCCGCCGCTGACACGTGCGACGTGGCGCCATTCCCGCTCGCGACACAGCCCTCGAGCATAAGCCGATCACGGTCACGCTGCGCGACGGCAAGACCATCGCCGGCAAGGCGCACGAGACGACGCCGCTGCAGATCGCCGAGGGCATCAGCAAGTCGCTCGCCGGCAAGGTCGTCGTGGCCAAGGTCGACGCGGTCCTGTGGGACCTCAACCGCCCGCTCGAGGGCGACGCGCGCCTCGAGCTGCTCGACTTTGACGATGCGGAGGGTGCGCGAGGCGCCCTCCCGATCAGCTTGCGCCACGTCGCCCACGTGCGCGCCACGGTCGCAGCCCAGATGGTCTTCTGGCACTCGTCCGCGCACATGCTCGGCGAGGCCTGCGAGCGCTGCTACGGCTGCCACCTCGAGCACGGCCCGCCCACGGACGACGGCTTCTTCTACGACATGCGCCTGCCCAGGTGCGCCGCCCCTCCGTGCTGCCGATCGCCCGTCTCAACCACGTGTACACAGCAGCCAGGTCTTCTCGGACGAACACATGCCCAAGCTCGTCGCCGTCGCCAACAAGATCGCGGGCGAGAAGCAGAACTTTGAGCGCCTCGTCATGACCAAGGAGCAGCTGCTCGAGATGTTCAAGGTGCGCTTTCGCCGTTCTGCCGCTGATGCGATGCGCCCGCTCACCGCGCTCGCCGCGCAGTACAACGACCTCAAGACGTACTTCATCCGCGAGAAGATCCCTGACGGCGGCTCGTCCACGGTCTACCGCTGCGGCCCGCTGATCGACCTGTGCCTCGGCCCGCACATCCCGAACACGTCGCGCGTAAAGGCGTTCTCGGTCTACAAGGTGCGCACGCTGTGACGCGCACGCTGTGCCGGTCATGCCGCGCGCGCTGACCGGCACCCGCAGCACTCGATGGCGTACTGGCTCGGCAACGCCAACAACGAGCAGCTCACGCGCGTCTACGGCATCTCGTTCCCCGACGCCAAGCTGCTCAAGGAGTGGGAGCAGTTCCGCGAGGAGGCCGCCAAGCGCGACCACCGCATCCTCGGCCGTGTGCGTGCCCCCACGCGGCTGCACGCACCAACGTCTCACGGGCTGCGTGCACACAGCAACACGAGCTGTTCTTCTTCCACGAGCTCAGCCCGGGTAGCTGCTTCTTCCTGCCGCACGGCACGCGCATCTACAACACGCTCGTCAACTTCATGCGCGTGCGTGAGCTGCCGCGGCCCCTCGCGCGCCCGCCTCACGCCCCGCTCCGCCCGCAGAGTCACTACTGGCAGCGCGGCTTCACCGAGGTCATCTCGCCGAACATGTACAACACGAAGCTGTGGGAGCGCTCGGGCCACTGGCAAAACTACCAGGCACGCGCTGCCGTGCATCGGCCCGCCTGCACTCATGCGCGCGCGCGCGCAACGTGCAGGAAAACATGTTCAGCTTCGACATCGAGAAGGAGAAGTTTGCGCTCAAGCCGATGAACTGCCCCGGTCACTGCATCATGTTCGACACGCGCCCGCGCTCGCACCGCGAGCTGCCGCTGCGCATGGCCGACTTTGGCGTGCTCCACCGCAACGAGTTCTCGGGCGCGCTCACGGGGCTGACGCGCGTGCGGCGCTTCCAGCAAGACGACGCGCACATCTTCTGCACGCCCGACCAGGTGCGGCGCGCGCGCGCGTGTTTGTGTGTGTGTGCCGCTGGTGCCGTGCTTGTGTCTGAGACGGCGGGTGCAGGTCGGCAACGAGATCCGCAACGCGCTCGACTTCCTCAAGCAGGTCTACAGCATCCTCGGCTTCAACCTGACGATGGCGCTGTCGACGAGGCCAGACAAGTGCGTGCGGGCGCAGCGGCGTTGCGCTGCCAGCGCTCACCGCGCTCGCAAGGTTCCTCGGCGAGATTGAGACGTGGAACAAGGCCGAGGACCAGCTCAAGAGCGCGCTCAACGAGTCTGGCTTTGACTGGAAGCTCAACCCGGGCGACGGCGCGTTTTACGGCCCCAAGGCACGCCGCGTCGTCTGCCCGCCGCCGCCTGTGCTGACGCCGCGCCGGCCAGATCGACATCCAGATCCAGGACGCGATGCGCCGCCGCCACCAGTGCGCCACGATCCAGCTAGACTTCCAGCTGCCGCAGCGCTTCGACCTCAAGTACCAGACGTGCGTTCACAACGCCGCTTGACCAGCAACGTGCCGCTCATCCTGCGCGACAGGCCCGAGGGCAATGAGGCGCGCCCCGTCATGATTCATCGCGCCATCCTCGGTTCGGTCGAGCGCATGATCGCCGTGCTGACGGAGAACTACGCCGCCAAGTGGTGCGCGCCGGCCGCCGCACTGCCCTTCTGTCGTCCGCGCACTTGACCCCCCGCGCGCGCTGCAGGCCGCTGTGGCTGTCGCCGCGCCAGGTCTGCGTCGTGCCCGTCGCGCCCGCGTTCTTCGCCTACGCGCAAGAGGTCCGCCAGCAGTTCCACGACGCGGGCTTCTACGCCGACGTCGACGACGGCAGCGATACGCTCAACAAGAAGGTCCGCAACGCGCAGGTCGCCTACTACAACTTCATCCTCGGTGCGCGCGCACGCTTGCACGCCTCGCTGCTGTTGCGCTGAGGCGCGGTGGCCAGTCGTCGGCGAGAAGGAGCTCACGGACAAGACGGTCAACGTGCGCACGCGCGACAACCAGGTCCACGGCACCTGTGCGTCTGCCTGCACGGCGCTGCGCATCGCTCACAGCGGAGCGCACGCACGCACGCAGTCCCCATTCAAGAGGCCATCAACAAGATGCTCCACATCAAGAACACGTACGCGCGCACGGACGAGTTTGAGACGGCCAAGGACGCCGCAGCCGCACCGTCGGCCAAGGCCGCGCAGAGCATTTAGCTCGGGCGGTGTCTTGTTTTCGTTTGCTTTTTTTGAGGGGCGCATGCAGACTTTGAAATGACACAAGACGTGTTGCAGCAGGCGCAGGAGAACACACGCTGGCCACGTTCTCTTTCACATGACTGAGCATTTCTCGTCCTGCGCGCCCCCGGAGCCGTCGCCCTCGCCAGTGCCACTCACGCCCTCGCCGTCCTGCAGGCTGCTGCCGGGCGCTGCCGCGGCCCGCGCGGCCCGCTTCTGCTGCTTGCGGTGGCTCACCTCGAGCCGCAGCAGGCGGTCCTTGGCCTTCATAAGTGCGTTCCACTCGATCAGCAGCTCGCGCTCGCTCTTCTGCACCACAGACGGGTCGGCGCCCGATGCTACGCGGCGCGGGTCAGTGGTACTCGAGGCGTTCGCGGCGTGCGTGCACGCGCGGACCCGACAGCGTGTGCTCGAGCGCCTCGAGTGACCCGCGCAGCTCGGCCTGCCGCAGCACGATCTCCTGCATGCTGCCATACTTGGCGTCGTGCTCGACCGAGCCGTTGGCGCCGTTCGCGCCGTTGGTACCGTGCGTCATCTCACTCACGACCTCGCGCGGCGGCAGCTGGCTCACGGCGATCGGCGCCGGCACCGCCTTGACCGCGGCGCTTGGCGGCGAGAACGGGCGCTCGACCGGCTCAACGGCGGCGGGTGGTGGCAGTGCGGCGGGCGGCGGTGGCGAGCTGGTGCGCGACGTGCCAGCCGAGCTTGACGTCGCGGTCGACTTGCGTGCCACAGGCGCCTTGGGCTGCTTGGGCGCGGTCGACGCGAACGAGCCAAAGATGTCGTCTTCTTCCTTGGGCGGCGCGGCCGGCGTCTTGGCCTTGACGGGCGCGGGTGCGGGTGCGCTTGGTGCGGGTGCGCTTGGAGCGGGTGCGAGTGCGGGTGCAGGTGGCTCTGTGCTCGCGGGCGCGCCTGGTGCCTCGGCCTCGGCGCTGTCTGCGACGGGCGCGACGGGTGCGACGGGCGCGACGGGCGCGACAGGCGCGACGGGCGCGACGGGCGCAGTCTCCACGGCGTTGACCGGTGCCGCGGGCGCCTCGGCCTCGTGCGAGAGCGAGACGGACGAGGCGCTCGTGCGAATCGACGCGCCCTCGCCACCACCACCTCCGTTGGCCGTGCCGCTGCCGTTACTGTCCGCGTCGCCGCCGAGAACGCGGTGCACGGGCACGGGCGACGTGTTGTTGGACGTGCGCGCCTTCAACACCTTCTTGACCTTGTCGTACTTGCCAAAGATCTCCTCGTCGGCGTCGCCCGCCGCCGCGCCGTGCGCCTGCTCGATGGCCGGCGTGGGCACGGGCGACGTCGAGAGCCCGACGGCCTTGACGCCCTTGATCGTGACTGTGCTCGTTGCTGTGCTGCTGCTGCTGCTGCTGCTGCTGCTGCTGCTGCTGCTGCTGGGCACCGCCGTCGGCTTGGCGCGCGCGGACGTGGCGGGTGCCGCCAGGGCGTCGTGGCCGTCGTCGGTATCGACGATGTCGATCAGCGGCGCGGCCGCAGTCCCTGTGTCAACGCGACATCAGCGAGATGTCTGACCGATGCGCGCAAAGACGCGCCTTTCCTGCTGCCGCCAGCCGCGGCGCTCGCGGGCGTCGCGGCGGGCGTCGCCGAGCCGCGCGGCTTGGCGGGCGTAAGGCTCATGCCCTGGAGCATCGCTTGCTGCACGGCCACGATACGCGCACGGGTCACGCGACCGCCGACCGCCGCAAGCAACGCGCCGCCCGCACCAGATCGTCGTCGTCCTGCACCGCATCGGCCATCGTCTCGGCGGCGCGGCGGCACGGCGATCTGGCGACGATGCTGCGAGGGGGGGCCGCGCGTGCAGGGCGCCAGTGAGCAGGCAGAAGGGCGCGCAGCACGCAAACGCGGCGCCGCATTCCCCACTCCGCGTCCACACCCGCCGCCCGTCTCGCACGCCCCGAAAACTTCTCTGCAGTATGGCGTGAGCTCAGGTTTTGCGGGATAGGCGTCACTTTGCTTTTGGCGCGCAAGAAGCCGGTGGCGCCACCGATGGACGACGACGACGGCGCCATCTGGACGCGGCTGCTGCACGCGCTGGGCGTGGCCGTGGGCGCCGACGGCACGGGCGCCGTGTGCGGTGCGCTGCTGCTGCCGCCGTGTGCCCTGCCTGACGCGCACAAGCAGCGATGGAGCCGGCCGTGTTCAAGCGCGAGGCGATGCGCTGCCTGGCCGCGATGGATGCGGTGCGGATGGCGCCAAGATCGTGGTTGACGCGCGCGCCTGATGCGGACGGACGGACGCGCGCAGAACGTGCCACGCATCGCCCTGCGCGCCGTACGCGGCTACAGCGCCGCCATCGCCGACGAGCGCGTGCTGCGGTCGACGCTCGTACCGCTGCGCACCTCGACGGGCGCCGCGCCCACGGCCGCCGCCAACGGACCGACGAGCGAGAGCCTGACGCGGCTGCTGCTGCGCATCGAACCGATGCAGCCCGAGCTGATCGCGCTGCTGCTCGAGAAGCTGTGCGAGTTTGGCATCAACGACAGCGCGTCCGACACGCACGACAGCATGCCTCGCCTGCTCCTGAGCCAGCTGCGGTGCGCGCACCACGCACGCGCGTGCCCGTGTGTGTGTGTGCGTGTGTGCGTCTGCTCACCGCAGCGGCGCACAAGATGGCTGCACTTTGTCGCCAAGCCGGCCGAGCTCGCGAGCCGTCTGATGGAGATCGTGCCCGTGAGCCCGCTCGGCCTACAGAAGGAGATCATCCTCGCGATCCCCGAAATCGTCGGCGACGGCGAGCACAAGGTGCACACCGCACGCAGCACAGCGCAGCACGCCCCTTGACACGCACACACCGGCAGATCGTCGTCAACGCCTTTGTTGACACGCTCTCGACCACGGTCGAGCTGCTCGTGCCGATCATGGACACGCTTTCAAACCTCAACCTCGACGAACACCTGCTGGTGCGCCCCCCCGCCCGCGCGTGCGAGCTCGCTGTGCCCTTCCTCACGCGCGCGCCGCGCAGGCCCAGGTCCGCGACGTCATTCTCGACCGCCTCGCGGCCATCGAGCTGGCCGACCTCCCCGTCGTCGTGCGCTTCCTGCTCCAGACGGCCACGCCCGCGACCGTCGCGCAGATCATCGTCGCGCTGCGCTGTCATCTGCGCTTCGACACGTTTGTCGAGCCCGCCGCGCAGCGCCAGCTCCTGCCGCACGTGCCACGCCTCGCGACCGCGGCCACGGCCGGCCCCGTGCGCCTGGCCGACGCCTTCATCCTCGGTGCGCCGGTCTGTGTTTGTCGGTCGACGGCTCACACGCGTGCGCGCGCGTGCAGATGCGCTCCGCGCGGGCCTGCACAGCCACAAGTTTGTCGTCGACGAGTGGCTCAAGACGATCTCGGCGCTGTCGACGCCCGCCGACCACGCCGCCGTCGACGTGCTCGTGCTCGTCGTGCTCTTTGCCGCGCCGGCCCTGCGCAAGCGTGTCAAGAAGATCCTTGTGACCAAGATCGCCGACGCGCACGTCACCCGCGCGCTCGTCGCCCACATTATCCGCGTGCACGCCGGCGCGCTGCTCGAGTGCGTGCGGGACTGTCGCACGCGCGTGCCTGCCACTCACCCGCAAGCCTCGCGGCGCGTAGGTACTTCAAGAGCCTCGCGGCGATGGCCGACATGTTCCTGCGCGCGCCGCAGACAGCCGTGCAGACCTTTGGCGGCGCGCTCTACGCTGCGCTGTTCCAGGCGTACGGTGCGTACCACCGGCAGGTGCGCGGGCGTGCTGCGTCGCTGCTGTGCCGCCGCGCATCATAGCTGCCGCCGCAGGAGGTCATCGGCGCGCTGATCGCGCACGTGGGCTCGGGCGTGGTGCGGCCGCCGGACGCTGGCACTGCTGGCGCGAGACGCTGACACACACACACGCGCGCGCGCAGTCGAGCGAGGTCGAGGCCGCGCTGGCGGTGCTCGCGCAGCTGATTGACAAGTGCGCCGACGCCGTGAGTCCGTTCGCGGTGTTCATCAAGGTGCGCGCGGCGACGCGCCCAGCCTGTGCACGCTCAGCTGCGCCCGCCGTGCCGCAGGGCGTGCTCGACTTCCTCGACAACATGACTCTGCAGCAGATCCGCAGTCTGTTCAACCTGTTTAGCTCGCTGGCCCTGGCCGTGCGCACACTGGGGCAGCCCGGAAATAACGCTGACGCGCTTCGACGGCAGCGCGCGACCAACGAGGGCTTCTGGGACGAGCTGCACATCGTCATCCGCAAGCAGCTCTCCAACAGCGCCGAGAAGTACAAGCGCATCGGCGTCGTTGGCAGCATCGCCGCCGTGCGCTCGCTCGGGCGGCGCGCGGCCAACGAGCAGAACATGGGTGTGCACCGCCGCCTGCCCACAGGCCAGTCAGCAGTACTCACGGCGCGTGCGCAGAGACGGCCGCCTCGTCGGCGTCGCAGGGCACGGCGCTCAAGCCCTCGGTCGTGCAGGCTAAGAACATCCTGCACATGGTCGTGACGAGCTGCCGCAAGCTGCCGGTGCGGCTTTTGCAGCCTTGCATTTTTTGCGTCTCCGCTCACCCACGGCCGCGCACCCAGAGCTGCCGCTCGCTTGCGCTCGAGGAGCTGTCGTTCCTCGTGGCCGAGCCGGACATGGACGGCGACCTCGTGCACTGGATCAACGACCAGATTGCGAGCGAGTTTGCCGAGCGGTGCGCGCGGCTCGCAGCCCCTCCTCTCACGCGCTGACCTGTGCGCGCTCGGTGCAGGTACCTCAACGACATCGAGGCCTTTGCCGCGCTGCCGGTCGTCAACACCGCGCAGCCGCCGCCCAAGCTCATGGTCAACCTGGACGGGGCCGTGTCGGCAATCTGGGTGCGCTTGCGGACGCCGGTGAGTCTTGTTTGCGTGGCTAACGGTGTGCGGCGCGGGCGCACAGGTCAACATTTACCCGTACCTGTGCGACCCGCCGCAGGACGGCAAGGCGTCGATCGTCTGCCTGTGCTCGCACTTCCGCCTGCTCCAGACGTGCGAGCTGCTCAACAACGGCGGCTCGCTGGAGACGATCAACGCCGTGCTCGGCTGCCCGCTCGGCATGTTTGACATGGGCGACGACGTCAAGAAGGTGCGCGGGGGCAAAGCCACGCGGCGGTGCTGAGGCCCGCGGCACAGGCCTTTGTCGGCTACACGACGACGCAGAAGAATCTGGTGTGCTCGGCCGTGTTCTTCGCGATCAACTGGTGCGCGCAGCTGGGCACGAACTGCCACGCCAGGATGACGCGCGGTGCCGCGCAGGCTACGCGAGGTCATCAACGCCTTTGCCGAGCAGCCCGAGGCTGACATGAAGAGTGCGGTCGGCGCAACAATCAGTTGTGGCACTGACCCGCGCCGCTCGCAGGCAAGACGCTCGAGCGCCTGCACCAGCTCGTGCAGCTTGAAGCGTTCCTGGACGAGCTGCTCGCGCTGCACCCGCGCTTCTCGCTGCTTGGCAACCCGGCGCAGGCCCTGCCGGCACTTGCGCCCGCACCCAAGACGAGCAAGGGCAAGGTCCGCCTCTCCACCGCCGCGCTTGGTCATGCGCTGACGATAGGCCGTGTGCAGGGCAAGGCAAAGGCGACGGCGGCGCCAGCGGCGGGCGACGACGAGCGGCGCAACAACTCGCAGACGAGCGAGCCCGATGGCGGCGCGGCTCTCGACGCCGCGGCCGCAGCGGCCGCCGCCGTGGCCGGCAAGACGTACACCGTCGAGGTGCTGCGGCCGCTGATGCAGGAGCTCGAGGTGCGCGCGTGGGTCTTGGCGTGCGGTGCTCACCGCTGCGCAGATGTCCGCGTTCTCTTCCCTGCGCTACGAGAAGCTCTACCGCTACGAGCCGAGCGGCGGGAACCAGCCGCGCCAGCCAATCGCGCTCGCGGTGCGCGTGTGCGCTCGCTGCCATGCTTCTGAGCCGCTCACGCCTTGGCTGCGCGCGCTCTTGGCAGAGCGGTCACCTCAAGTACCTGCTCGAGGACCTGTCGACCAAGCTCGGCAGCAAGCTGCCCGGCGCGTCAGGAGCGGCCTCGCGCACGCCCTTCCGCTCGGCGGCGGCGACGGCGGCGGCGGCACCCGCGGAACAGACGCAGCGCCTTTCGCGGCTGCGCGTGGATCAGTTTGCGGCGCGCGTGGTCGGGCTGGTGCCGGCGCTGTGCGGGCACCTCGAGGCGCACGCGATGCGGCTGCACGCGCAGGTGCGGACTGTGCGCTGACGCATGCGTCGCTGACGCTGCTTCGCATACCACAGGCCGACGAGGACGGCGACATTGTTGACACGGACGTGCGTTTTTTCGCGGCGCAGGTGCCGTGTCTCGCGGCTCCTGCTTACCATGGCCCGCAGGACAATGCCAAGAGCGACGCGTGTGTGCACCTGATCCTTCGCGTCTTTGAGCGGCTGCTGCAGTGGACCGAGATCACGTCGACGGAGCACCTCCCGCTGCTCAAGGTGCCCACCCGCACCGCTTGCGTGCGTGCGCAGCGCCTGACCGTGCGCACGCGTGCGGCAGAGCCTGCTGCGGCACCTCGCGCGGCAGAGCACCAACACGGCGAGCGAGCTGGCCACGGGCGGCGCCGCCGAGCGGCCGAGCGCCAACCTTGCGATCGACGCGTTCATGTACCTGATCAGGTGCGGTCGACCGCCTGTGTGCGCTGTTGTCTGCGCTTGACGCGCTTTTTGCAGCTTCTCCAAGAGCCTGCCGACTGCGCGGACCCTGCTGACGCTGCACGGCCTGCTCGCGACGCTGCTGACCGTGCTCACGAGCGCGTTTGCGGGTGCGCTCCTGCGGCTCGAGCGACTGCACGCGCTTACGGCCACGGCAGACCTGCGGCCGGACGTCGACGTGCTCGCGCGGCAGCTCAGCGGCTTCAGCGAGCGCCTGCTGAAGAAGCGCGTGACGGCGCGCGACGCGGTCAAGGTGCGGCAGCGCGGGCATCGGCTTCAATCGTGGCTGATCGATGCGCACAAACAGCCGGACGCCGTCGCCGCGCTGCTCACGTCGCACATCACGCGGCACGCGCAGCCGCTCGACGCCGTCGAGACGTTTGTGCGCACGCTCCTGCCGGCGTTTGCCCAGGGCGACGCCGAGGCGCTGGCCACGTACCCGTCGCTGCGCAAGGACACACTTAGTGCCTACTACCGCGTACGCACGCGTGCCGACGAAGCGCGGACTGCCGCTGACCTCGTGCTCGCCCGGTCGCAGGTGCTGATGAAGGAGCTCGGGCCGATCATGGCGCGGTCACTCTTTGCCAAGGGCGAGGGTGCGCGTGCGTGCGGGGCCCGCAGCTGTCGTGCACTCACGACACCCGGGCGCAGACGGCGACCCACCGGCCCTGACGGCGCAGTTTGAGCTGATGCTGCGCGCGATCGGCGTGTTTGCGGGCCTCGTCAACTTTATGAAAGACAACCAGGCGCGCTGACTTCATTGGTCGTGCCGGCCCGTCCTGACGCTGTCGTTGCTGCGCGCTGCAGGACCGCCTCGTGCTGCTCGCGTCGCTGCGCCAGGGCCGCACGTTCCTCGACTCGTTCCACCGGCACTGCATGCCGTTACTCGAGAAGCACTTTATCGGCAAGCAAGCGCAGGTGATGGACGTGCTGCGCGCGCTGCAGATTCCGACGCGGTCGCTGCAGGTGCGTGCCCCGTCCGCCGAGTGCGCGCTGCTCACGCTCGCGCTGCGCAGCACGTCTGCGGCCACTCGAAGGTGTCGAAGGACATGACGCTCACAGCGTGCGTGCCCGCGATGAAGAAGGCGCTTGAGCTGCTGCTCTTCCGCGTCAAGGCGATGCTCGAGGTGAACGGGTGCGCGGCGGCGTTCTGGGTCGGTGCGTAACGCATGCATGCGTGCGTGTGTGTGAGTGTGGTCGGGTGACGCCGGCTCGTCCAGGCAACCTCAAGCACCGCTCGATCACGGGCCAGGAGGTGCCGTCGCAGATCACGCCGGACCTGTCCGACGGCGAGGACACGGCCGAGCTCGTCGGCGACGGCGACAGTGGCAGCGATGCCGAGGCCGCGACGACGCCCAAGCCGCCGAAGGCGCCGGCCAAGGCGCGCAAGCCCAAGCCCGCCGCGGAGCCGGGCCAGGCGCGCGCAGGCAAGAGGAGCGCACCCGCCAAGGAGGCCGCCAGCCCAAGGACCGTGCCGGTCGCTGCACCCGCTTCGCCCGCCCCGGCGCCCACGCTGCGCGCGCTCACGGGCAAGGCGGCGAGCCCGGCCAGGAAAGCGCCCGTCGCGCCTGCTACAACGACGTCGACCGCGCTGGTCAAGGCGATGGCGCCGCCGGGTGCTGCCGTTGCGCTGGCAAAGCCGGGCGTGCGGCGCGGGCTGGGCATGAGCCGGCGCGTGGCACCGAACAGCGGCTCGACGCAGCTGTCGCAGGCCAACGCGGGCGCGCCGTCGTCGTCGTCGCCGACGTCCGCGTCGCCGCCGGCGCCCGCCAAGGCCAAGAAGGACACGAACCGCTTCGTGGACGCAGAGGCCGGGCGCGGGCAAGACAAGGAGGACGAGGGCGACGACGAGGACGAGGACGAGGAAGAGGAAGAGGAAGAGGAAGAGGAAGAGGAGGAGGAGGCAGAGCGAGCGGGCGTCCGGGGCATGCAGGCGTACGGCGGCATTGCGATCGCGGCGAGCGACGATGACGAGGCCGAGGTCGAGGCGCGGCTGCGGCGCAGGAAGTGCGTGTCTGCGAACGTGCGCACGCGCTTGACCGCTCGGCCGCTGAACGGCCCGTGCAGACGCGCGCAGCCCAGCAGCGACGACGACGACGACGGCGAGAAGGAGGGCGCTGACTATATGGCCGTGGTGCTTGCGAGCCAGCCGCTGCGCGTGAGCAGCAGCAAGCGCAGCAAGCGCGTGCTCGGCAGTGATGACTAGGCCCTAAGGCGTGCAAAAAACTAGCTAACTAGATCACGGCCCACAGTCACCCGGCGAGGTTGGACGGCGGGAAGAGCGGGCTGATGTGGTCGTCCTGAGGCGGACGTGAGGCGCTGCCACGCGCGACCGCACACAGGCGCACCTTGACCGGCATGCGAAAGCCAAGGCGCTTGAGCGACTCGATTGCGGCTTCGACGTACAGGCGGTTGCTGAAGAGGAAGCCGCTGACGTGGCCGTCGTCAAGCAGGCGCAGGTCGACGCCGGGCCAGTGCTCCTGCCGCCCGCCCGCCCGCCCGCCCGCTGCTTTAGCGTGCGCGTCGCGAGACCGTAGGGGAGCGCGCACCGCAAACGCGCGTACGTCGGCAAACGGCACGTAGCCGTCGTCCTTGGCGCCATAGACGATCGTAGCACGCGTGGACGCCGGGCGCGGGTACGTGTGGATCGCCGTGACTTCGTCCATCCAGCGGCGCAGCGCGGCCTTTGCTCGCGTAAGACCGGTGCAAGTGACAGCAGGCGCAGGGGCGCGCACCACTTCGTCACCCGACGAGAGGCTGTCAGGGAAGCGCTCGCGCACCTCGGCACGTAGCCTGCGCCAGTTGCAGCTCGCGCTGAGCAGGCCCTGGCAGAACACGCCTGCACCCACGTGCGCGTCAGTACGATCGAGCGTTCGTGGCCGTGTTGCACCTGATGCCGTGAAGGGCGCGAGGAACGAGACGAGCCCGATCGGCCGCGGCCAGACCGTGGCGACGATGGCGGCCATGTAGCCGCCCATCTGCGCGCCGCGCGTGCGTCAGGCGAGTGAGGGTGGACGGAAGGAAGGAGGGAACGCACGCTGAAGCCTGTGTGGCGCCATTAGCATCGAGTCGAGCGAGTTCACGAGGGCGCGGCGCACCGGCGAGGCCGAGCGGGCCAAAGCCGCGGCGCTCGAGCCAGTGCAGCATCGGCACGGCCTCGAAGACGGTGGCGAGGCCCATGAGGTACAGGTCGGTGACGTGGCGCAGGTTGGAGCGGAGCTGGCCGGGCGGGCGGCGCGCGCCGTACAGCGGCGTCTCGAGCAGCAGTGACGCGACGCCGGCGCGCTCGGCCAGCGGCACGGCGTGCAGCACGCGCCGCCGCCAGAAGCCGTGGTCGCCGGTCGCGCCCATGTGCAGCACGAGCGGCGTGCGCTGCTGCTGCGACGGGGATCCCGCTGGTGCCGTCGCCGCCGTCCTCGTCACGTCGGAGATCGCGCGCCCGCGCGGCACGATCAGCTGGAAGCGCACCGTCGCCGTCGCGCCCGGCAGCAGCGCCGCGTCGGCCGCGGCGAGCGGCGAGAGGAAGCGGCCGTGGGCGACGACGTGGGCGCGCCGCTCGGCCACGCCCTCGACCGCCACCGACAGCCCCGCCACCAGCGGCGCGTCGTCGGCGCGCAGCAGCGCCGGCATCTCGCGCTTGAGCGCCAGCAGCCGCGCCACCACGTCGGGCGCGCCCAGCCCGCCCGCGAAGAAGTCGTTGACGAGGAGCCGCCGGTACGCCGCGTCGAGCCGACTGACCATGGTCGGCCCTCACGGTGTCGATGGCGAGATTCGAACTACGTACAATCGACTCGGTCTGCCTTTCGTTGCCCTGCTTTTCAATGCTCGGCCTTTCGTTGTTCGCTCACTCCGTTGCTCGCACTGCCTTTTCGTTGCTCTGCTTTTCAACTGAATGCTCGGCCTTTCATTGCTCGCTCACTCCTCTGCTCGCTCACTCCGTTGCTCGCTCTGCCTTTCATTGCTCGCTCTGCCTTTCGTTGCTCGCTGTGCTTTCAAGTCGTTGCTCTTTTTCATCCCGCGCCGTCACGATCGTCTCGGCTGCCAGTGGACGCAGGCGTCCCGATGTTGTTGTTTTTTTTTTTTTCGTGGGCCGCGGTTCAGTGCCTTTGCTGCGCATCACAAGGTGCTTCACAAACGGATCACGACAGCAAACGAACAGCGCGCGGCACGCTCACGACCTCGATACGCCCCGCCGGCACCGTCTCGCCGTCAGCCATCACGTGCCCGATGCTGCCGTCGCCCGGGCTCGGCAGCGGCTCGAGCACGAACCCGCGCGTGCGCACGACGCGCAGCAGCGGCTCGTGCACGTGCTCGCCCGACTCGACGCTCAGGAAGAAGCGCGCGAGGCGCCAGCGCGACGTCGGCGGGAGGGTTACCAGGTGAACCAGCCCGTCGTCCAGCTTGGCGTACGGCAGCGCCCACAGGTCCGACGTCAGAAACGGCGCATTGATCCCTGTCACGAGCGACACGTCGACCTCCTCCGTCACCTCGGGCGCGTCCGCCCCGCGGTCGACGTCGCGGTAGGTCAGGCGCACGCGGTACGTCTTGTTGAGCACGATGGCGATGATGCCCGCTACAACCGTCGCTAGGTTCGGGCCCATCCACCGCAGGTCGTTCTCGCCCTGCGTCGTTTGCTCTCAGTGAGTCCGAGCCGGTGCGCGCACGGCCAGGCGGCACCGCACCCGGTGGTCACCGTCGGCCAGGCTGCCGTACGCGATCGAGAGGATGCCGTACGACGTCTCGATCTTGCCCGGCGCGCCCGCGACGTGCGACGTGATGCGCATCAGGTCCGCGTCCAGCGGCGTCTCACACGCGACCGCCTTAGCGGCCTTGAGCGGCCTCGGCACGTGGCGCAGGTCGGGCCGCAGGCTGGTGAAGATGCCGTTGCCCGTGCCCGCGGGCACGACGAGCAGCGGCGGCAGCGGTGCGTTTGAGCCAGCGTCGCCACCGGCCGCGGCCTGCATCCCGTTGATGACCTCGTGCACGAGGCCGTCGCCGCCGACGACGCAGACGGCGGCGTACTTGCAGCGCAGCGCGGCGTCCGCGGCGATCTCGCGCGCCATCTCCCACGCGTGCATCGGCCGTGCCGTCTCGCGCTGCTCCACCTCGTACCCGCGTGCCTCAAGCCCCGGCCGCACCACCGCTCGAAACAGCCGCGGGGCGCCCCCTGCACCGCCAAACGGGTTGACGATGCACAGCACGCGGCCGCGCGAGCCCGGCGCGACGACACCGGCACCCGCAGGCAGCACCGCCGCCGATCTCGCCGACGCTCGCGCCCGCAGCAGCACGAGCACCGCCAGCGCCGCGGCCGCGGCCAGCAGCGCCAGCAGGGGCAGGGGCGTGATGTCCATCATCAGCTCTCGATGTTCGATAGTGTGACACTTTCGCCACCATGCTGCACTTGCGCCGTGGCCTGTCGACGAGCGCGGCCGGCCCGGTGCGCGTCGCGCTCAAGACGCTGGCGGTGCCGGGTTTGGCCGAGGAGCGGCAGCCGCAGTGCGGCGTCGTGACGATGAGCGCGCCGCCGGCCAACGCGGTCAACGCCGTGCGCACGTGCGCGTGTCGGTGGGGTGATGCGAACTCACATCACCGACACGATGCGCAGGAGATGATCACCGCGCTGCATACGGCCCTCACGACGCTCGAGGGCGACCGGCGCGTGCGCGGCCTCGTGCTCACGAGCGATGTCAAGGGCTTCTTCACCGCCGGCATCGACCTGCTCACGTTCAAGAACGGCGTCGACGCCTGGAAGCCGTTCTGGGAGGGCCTGCGCGACTTTTACCTGCGCGTGTACACGTCGCGGCTCATCTCGGTCGCGGCGATCAACGGCCACGCGCCCGGTGCGGCTGCGATGCGCGTGCGATCGATCCGATCAGCGCGGCTGACACATTGCGGCAGGCGCCGGCACGATCTTTGCGCTCGCGTGCCACTACCGCTTCATGGTCCGCAACAAGACGCTGCTCGGGTTGAACGAGGTCGCCGTCGGCCTGCCCGTGCCCGCGTGGATCACCGAGCGCTCGGTCCAGGCGATCGGCCATACCGCGTCCGAGCGCCTGCTGCCGCTCGGCGCGACGATCCCGGCCGAGGAGGCGCAGAGGGTGCGCGTGCGCGCGCGCGCGCCTTGTTGTGGCGGTTGCCGACGGTGCACGCGGGGCCGCACGCCAGGTCGGCCTCGTGGACAAGTCGTTCGACAGCGAGGACGAGATGCACGCGGCTGCGCACGCGCAGCTGCTCGAGGCCTGCAGCAAGATTGAATCGGCCCAACGCCTCACGATGAACATCCTCCGCGCGGCGCACGCGGCCAAGATGCGCCAGGACGCGGCCGAGGACGTGGGCATGAGCACGCGCATCGTCGGCAGCCCCGAGTTCCAGGCCAACCTGCAGTTGGTGCTCGACCGCCTCGCGGCCAAGAAGAAGAAGTGAGCGTGTGCGGGTGTGCGTGTGCGTGTGCGTGTGTGTCTCGCCGCCCCTTCTTGCAGCCAGAGCACACAGGACAACGCGCGCAATTGGGGTGAGGGAGGAAAGATCGGGCGCCGCGCTCACGCGTTCTTGGCCGCGAGCTCCTTCGACTTGGCCTTTTCCCGCTGGGCGAGCATCGTGCGCGACTTGATGCCGAGCACACCGCCGCCCCACTGGCGCCGGATCTGCCAAGCCCCCCCGCGCGCCGAGTCAGCGCGCCGCCCCGCACACCGCAGCCGCGAGTGCAAAACAACGCACCTCGTCGACGCGATCGTTGTACTTGGCCCGCACCGACGCGATCAGCTGCGTAAAATCGCTCTTGTCCTCGTTGTGCACGCCCGTCACGACCAGCGCTGTTGCCGTCTTCTTGTGCACAACCGTGCCCAGGCGCGCCTTGCTCTTGACGATGCAGTACGGCACGTCCATCTTGCGGCAGAGGGCGGGCAGCCACACGACGAGCTGAGGATGTTGTGAGCACACGTTCGACGCGAGGAAGAGCAGCGCACCTCGATCGGGTCAACGTCGTCGGCGATCACGACGAGTAGTGCCTTCTTCTTCTCGATCAGAGCCGTGATGTGGTTGATGCCGTACTTGACCACGACGGGCTTCTTGGTCGGCTCTGCGCGGGTAGGCAAGCACGCGGGCCGTGAGCCGTTCCGCCGCACGCGTCGCATATCGAGCCCTCCGCACCGTCCTTCTTGCCGTCGGCCTTGGCCTGCGCCAGCGCCAGCAGGCGCGCCTTCTTCTCCTGGCGCGTCTCCGGGCGGTACTTGTTGAGCAGCTTGAACAGGGTCACGGCCGTGGTCTTGTCGAGCGTCTTGGAGAACTGGTTGAGGCTCGGCGGGACCTTGAGACGCTGCTTGAGGATGCTCCGCTGGCGCTGGATCCGGACGTACTTGGGCCACTTGACGTAGCGGCCCAGGTCGACGCGCGGGCGAATGCTGCCGCCTGAGGGCGAGCGAGCGTCCGACTGTGAGCCGCGCTCTTTGCGGCACACTGCGGCGGCGGCGCACCGATGCCAAAGTTCTTCGGCCGCTTCTCGATCAGCGGGTTCTCGGGCTTCTTCTCGGCCGCGGCCTTCTTGGCCAGCGGGGCCTTGGCGGGCTTCTTCGACGCGGCCGTCTTGGCTGGGGCTGCCTTGGGCTGGGTTCGCGCGCGCCGCGGGTGAGGGAAATTCGTTGAGGCGGGCTCGGCGGTGCCCCGCCCCATCCCATCCGACCATCCATCCATCCATCCATCCATCCATCCATCCGTCCGTCCGTCGGTGTGCGGGTGGCGTGCGCGGGTGGGTGGCGGGGCGTGCGTGGGGCACAGAGGCGCGCTGCAGGTCACGTGATCGCTTACCGCCATGATCCTTTTTGGCGAAAGAGGCCGTCTGCGTCCCCGCTGTCCACTGGGCAAAGATGTCCTGCTAAACAGCCACGTATATATCCCCATTTTTTTTCGCGCCAAAATAGTCAACCGCTCGAACTGGGCCGTTTGGCGATGCTGCTGGGCGCGCGGCTGGCGGCGACGGTGCCGCGGCTCGAGGCCGAGGTGACCTGCCCGCTGTGGTGCGCCGTGACGCGCGCAACTCTCTGCTGCGCGCAGCTGACGCGGATGGCCCGGCAGCACACAGACGCTGCGCGATGCGCACACGATCCCTACGTGCCACCACAACTTCTGCCGGTGCCGCTGCCGCTGCTGCTGCCGTGAGCGCGACGACGATGCTCACACGCACGCGCACGCATCGATCGCAGTGACTGCATCGTCGACGACCTCGGCCGCACCGCGCACTGCCCCGTCTGCGCCACGCCGGCCTGGGTCTGCGACCTGCGCCGCAACCTGATCATGCAGAACGTGGCCAACCTCTTCGTCAACCTGCGCCGCGTCGTGCACGGCGAGCCCGAACCGCCGCGTGCCGACGCCGCGGCAGATGTGAGCCGCGCAGCAGCAGCCGACGAGCAGCAGCAGCAGCCGCGTCGCGGCCGCCCGCCCAAGCATCACGTCGTGCCAAGCTCGATGCCCTCGTCCAGCCCCGCCGCAGCCGAGGCCGCCAAGCCGACGACGCTGCGATCGCCCGATCCCGCGCCGCTTCCTCTGGCTGACGAGAACGCCCGGCCGCGCGGCTGGGAGTGCGCCGTCTGCACGTTCGTCAACCCGCCGCTCAAGCGCGCCTGCGCCGTCTGTGCGACCAAGCGCGCACACGTGCTGCCGGCCGCGCCCACGGCGCCGCGCAGCCGCTCGGTGCGTGTGTCCGCGTGCGTTTGCGTTTGCTTTGCGAGTCCTGATGGCGACGCAGAGCACGCCGCGCAGGGCCGCCGTTATCGCGCTGCAGAAGGTCGATAGCCTCCTCGTCAACCCGTTCGCCCCCGACATTGGCTCGCCGGCCGTGCGCGCTGCCGCCGTCGTCGCGCGGGCGGAGGACATGGCCGAGCCTGAGCCACCGGAGCAAGAGCAAGAGCCCGAGGGCGAGCCTGAGCAGCCAGAGCCTGAGCAGCCGGAGCAGGAGGAGGAGCCGCCGCGCCTGAGACGGGGACGGAGCGCTCAGAGCGCCGAGACGCCCGAGCACGCGCCGTCGCCGCCCGCACCCGCACGCAAGCGTGGCCGGCCGCCCAAGATCCGCGCCCGTCAGCCCGAGCCCGAGCCCGAGCCCAAACAACAACCCGAGCAACAGCCCGAGCAAGAGCCAGAGCAAGAGCAAGAGCAAGAGCAAAAGCCCGAGCGTGCACCGCAACCAGAGCCAGAGGCCCCGAGTAAGCGAGCAAGACGCTCCCTGCCCGAGCAGCAGCCCGAGCGGCCGACGGCGACGCGGCACCGGCGCGCCCGATCCGAGGACATCGCGCCCGTCAAGCGCACTCGGGCCGAGGCGCCCGAGCCCGCGCCCGCCCCCACACTGCAGCCCGAGCCCGAGCCCGAGCCCGAGCCCGCGCCCGCCGCGCCCGCGACCGTGCGCTCGCCCGTGGCCCCGCGCACGCCGATCCCGATCATCGCGCCGGACGCTGACGTGTGCATCGTCACGTCGGGACTGAACGACGAGCAGAAGGTGCGCAGCTCTGCGCGCACGCACGGGCACGTGGATGACGTGCGTGCTTGCACACGCACGCAGGCCGTGCTGCAGAAGCACTTCCCGTCGCTGGCCATCTCGCGCCGCGCGCGCATTGTCGTCGACTACGACCCGCTCGCGGTCACGCACGTCGTCGCCTCGGTCGACGAGCGCGGGCAGTGCCGCCGCACGCGCAAGTACATGCTCGGCATCCTCAACGGGTCGTGGATCGTCAGCTTTGACTGTGCGTGCTGCACGCTCACGCTTGGCACGGTCGCCACCAACAGCAGCGCCGCCGCAGGGTTTGAGAAGTCCGCCGCCGCCAAGACGTGGCTGCCAGAGGAGCCGTTCGAGGTGCAGGCCGACACGGTCTTCGGGCGCGGCTGTGGCCCGCGGCGCGCGCGCATCGCCGCGCTCAACCGGGTGCGCGAGTCGCGTCGACCGTCCACGCGCCGTCCGCTTAAACGCAAGCGCCCCTCGCAGGCGCCGCGCCTCTTCTCGTCTTGCAAGGTGTACCTCTACGGCGACTTTCTCGCCCCGCCGCGCGACGAGCTCGAGATCCTGCTCGCGGCGGGCGGGGCGCGCCTGTTGACGCACCGGCCCAACAGCAAGGTGCTGCCGGTGCGCGTGTTGCGCGGTGCACGCGCTGCCGCCGACGCGCGCCGTCGCCAGGCGGGCTCGCCGCGGCACCACGGCGAGCGCGTCGACACGTCCAAGCCGATCATCATTTACGACCCGACCCTGGACCTGTCGCAGCCGCAGCACGCGCACATCCGCGGCCGGCAGCAGGTGGCGCCGCGTCGTCGCCGTTGCCGCAGGTCCCGGGTGCTGACCGTCCGCGCCTGCGCCACGCAGGTTGTCGACAGCTACTGGTTGCTCAACTGCGTCTCGTGCTACTCGGTCGGTGAGCACGCCACGTATACGCCCGAGACGTCGCCGGCCGGCGCGAGCGCGGGCCGCAAGCCCGCACGGACGTGAGACCGCTATGTTTTTTTGGCTTGCAACCTGACGGTCAGCACACACACACACACACGACACATACGTCAAAAGAGCAGTATGCAGCCGCCCTGGCTGCTCGGCACGGCCAACGTCCGGTCGACCGGCGAGATGCTCACGCCGCACGTGTACGAGACCTCGCCCTTGGCCCACACGTGCACGCGCTGGCCCTCGATCGTCCACGCCGAGAGCTGGTCCTCCTCGCCCACGATGAGCACACGCGAGGCGCTGTCCCAGGCCAGGCCGGCGACCTTGTTGAGCATGCCGTCGCCGATCGAGCGGATGTACATGCCCGTGTTGAGCAGGACCACCTGCAGCTGCTTGTTGCCAAAGTCGGCATAGACGATGATGTTGTCCTCGGGGATGGCCACGATGCCAGCGACGCTGTCGGTGTTGCTGCTGAGCGTCGTCCACAGCGGCGCACCGTCGGCGTTGAGCCGCACGACCTTGTGCGAGTTGTAGCAACCCACGATCAGCGAGCCGTCGCGCAGCAGGCACAGGCCCCACGGCTGGTCGCACTTGATCGTCTGCAGCACCTCGCCCGTCTCGATGTTGATCCGCTCGAGCCGGTGCGCATCGCGCAGCGGCAGCCACACGTCGTCCTCCGCCGTCACGGCCAGGAAGCGCGGCTGGCTCGACACGGACACACTGCGCACAAACGAGCCATCGGCCGCAAACACGTGCACGCACTTGCTGTCGCGTTCGGCCACGATCAGCTCGCCCTTGCTCGTGTACGCCACGCCGTACGGCGACATCGACGTCGGCTGCACCCCGTCCGCCCCGTCGACCGTGATCGTGCCCTTGGGCTGGCCGAGCGCACGGTAGTTGCGGCGCTCGCTCGCGGGCGGAGGCACAATCAGGCTGCCGGGGATGTTGAGCGGCTCGGGCGAGCGCAGGGCCACCGTCGCAATCACGCCGAGCGAGTTGGCGTCGATGTCGAGCGCGGCGGCGGGCGTGGGGCGCACGCCAAACGAGACGATGGTCGTGTGCTCGACCAGGGCCTTGTGCGGGACCTCTTGCGCGATGAGCGTGCGCATGCGCGCGATCAGCTGCTCGCGGGCGAGCGCGCTCTGGCCCTCGTCCGCCGACGGGTCCGAGGCGACCGCGGACGCGCGCGCGCGCACGATGCTTTCGTCCGTGAGGATGAGCACGTCCTGCTGCTCAAGCAGCGTCTTGATGTCGGCCGTCACGGCGCAGTCGATATCAACCAGGAGCGCGTGCCGGCGCGCGCAGCGCCTCGAGCTTGCTGTGGAGGTGGTTGATCAGCGGGTCGAAAAAGTCGACGACGCTGCCCAGGCTGACTTTCTTGTGCTCCTCCAGCGTGGTGACGTCGGCCACGATCTTGCGCAGGCCCAGGCGGTACTGCTGCTGCGTCACGAGCAGGCGCTTGGCCAGGAGCACGGTCAGGTCGCGCTGCTTCTCGAAGCCCTTGTCGAGCGGGAAGAACGGGTGGCGCTGGTGCGGCGAGACGACGCAGTCGCTGCACGCAAACTGGTCGCAGTAGTCGCAGTAGAGCGTGGCGAGGCGGAGCGGGTGCGCCTTGCACGTGAGCGTCGTCGAGCCGTGCCCTTCGACCGCCACGACGTGGCCCTCCTCGACGTCGGCGTGCACGTCGGCGTCGCGCCAGCAGAACGGCTGGCTGCAGGTGCTGCACCGGTGCGTGGCCGCGCGCTTGCGGCAGAACGAGCACATGGGCGGCTCGGCGGGCGCGGGCGTGGGCACGAAGAGGTCGGCGCGGGTGAAGGGCGCGTGACAGTACAACATGCCGTGGAGGAAGAGGCACTTGCGCTCCTTGTCGGTCGTCTTGCGCACGCACGCGCCGCAGATCGGGTGCAGGCACGGCGTGCGGCCCGCGTCCGGTCCGAGGTTGTCGAGGCAGAACGGGCACGCTGCGTTGCGATGCGCGGCGTGCGGTGAGCGAGAGGGAGAGCGCGCGTGCGTCTCACGCACCGGGCGGCTCGTCCGACGGCGGCACTGCGACGCCCTTGGGCAGCGGCTCCACTTCGTCGAACGAGTACGAGTGCAGTGCCGAGGGCGCGTGGGCCCGCAGGATCGCCTCTATGTCGGTCTCGTACTGGTGCTCTTCCCCGAGCTGCAGCGCCTGCGGCGGGACGGCGATCTCGTCGGGGTCGTCAAGCTCGACCGCGATCTCGTCGGGGTCGTCGAGCTCGACCGCCTGCTGCTCCTCGCCGTTGTCGTTCTCTGCGTCGTCGTCGTTGTCGTTGTCGTCGTCGTCGTCGTCGTTGTCGTCGTCGTCGTTGGCGTTGTCGTCGTCGTCGTTGGCGTTGTCGTCGTCGTCGTTGGCGTTGTCGTCGTTGGCGTTGTCGTCGTCGTCGTCGTCGTTGGCGTTGGCGTCGTCGTCGTTGGCGTTGGCGTTGTCGTTCTCGGCGTCATTCTCGGCGTCGTTGGCGTCGTTCATCGTCGCAGCGGCAACGTGCCCCTCGAGAGTGTGTGACACGTCTGACCTTGTGACACAACTTCTCACGCCGCGCGGCCGACGCGCAAAGACATCGCACGTCAAGCAGCAGCACCGGCGGCGGGAGCACGGCGAGACGCAAGAAAGGCAGCGAGACGGCGCACGCCCGTCGCCATCTGCTCGTCCGTCGCCAGCGCAAACGTCAGCCGCGCGCGGCTCGTCGGCTTGCGGTCCTTGCTAAAGTACTGGCCCGCGATCACGAGTACCCTGCACACCCGTCAGCCGGCAGCAAACCGATGCCGGGCCGCGCACACCGATGCTCGTGGATCAGCTCCTCCGCCAGCGGCTCCACGTCGGCCGTGCCCGGGAAGTCGACCCACACAAACATGCCCGCCTCGGGCGCCTTCCACTGCAGCAGGCCTGCGTATGCGCATCAGTTGGCCGATAGGCACAGCGGGCGCGCGGGCCTGTCAGGTGCGCGTCCATCAGGTCGAGCAGCACGCGCCGGCGTCGGTGGAACTCGAGCTGCACCGCGCACAGGTGCTGGTGCAGGCCGGCCTTGCCCCACTGCTCAAACGTCTGGTGCCACGCATGAGCCGCGGGCAGCGCAGGGCCAGTGCACACGCGCGCACCTTGTGGATGATCACCGCCGCGACGCCATTGGGCATGTTGGTGCTGTGCTCGCCGTACAGCAGCATCGGCTCGACGATCGCCCGGTGCGCCGTCGTCATGCCCAGGCGCAGGCCCGGCCCGAACGCCTTGGCGAACGTGTCCAGGCGCACCACGCGCCCGTCCACGTCGATCGACAGCATCGTCGGCGGCAGGCCGTGCAGGCCGGGCATGCGCGCGGTCTCGGCTGCACACGGTGTGTCAGTCGGCGATGGCGTGAGGGTGGGCGGGGGCGCGCACCGGGCGTGTCGAGCGCGGGCAGGGTCAGGAAAAAGTACGCGTCGTCCTCGACGATGACGAGGTCGTACGTCTGCGCGATCGCGTAGATCTGCCACAAGCACGCGCCCGCGTCAGCCCCCACGCAGCAAACGCAGCGCGCAGCACACAGGACACGCACCTGCCGCTTGCGCTCCATCGACAGCGTCGTGCCGGTCGGGTTCTGGCCGATCGGCACCAGGTAGACCATCTTGGGCCGGCGGCCCTCGGCCACGGCGCGCGCGCAGGCCGCCTCGAGCTGCTCAGGCACGAGGCCTGAGCAGCGCGTTCGTCAGCAGCGCCTCCTCGCGCAAACGCTTCACCGTTGGCGCACCGTAGTCGTCGTCGGCCACGGCCACGCACGTCGCGCCGCGGTCGCGCGCCACCGAGAACAGCGAGACCCATGTGTACTCCTCGGCTGCGTTTTGCGCGGGTCAGCGCTTCCCGGCGGCCGCGGCGGGCGCGCACAGAAGACGACGTCGCCCGGGTCGAACAGCGCCATGCCCGTCTTGTACAGCCCGTCGCTGCTGCCGAGTGACACGGCCGTCGTCCAGACGTCGTTGGGCGGCGCGTGCACCTCGCGCACGTGCTGCTGCGCCCACGCCAGCAGCGGCGCGTAGCCGTTCATGCCGCAGTACTGCAGCGCCGCGCCGAGCTCTTCGCCGCTGACGCTGACGCGGGCGCCGTCGCGCAGCTGCCTCGCGCGATCGATCGTCAGCGCGCACGCACCGAATCGCGTGCGCACAGACGGCCCGCGCCTGCACGTCGACACCCACGAACGGGAAGACGTCGGGCGTGGGCATGCCGCCAGCGAGCGAGACGGTGCGCGGGTCGGCGAGGTGCTTGAGCAGGCGCTTGAACGGCCCTGTTCCCCGATCGCGCTGCTGAGCACCGATCCGCTCGCCGCGATCACCGCCCACGGCCGCGCCGCACCCGCGCGCTGCGCCCGCGCCGTCGCGCTGAGAAGCGGCGTCCAGGCCACGCGCTCGTCCGCCGGCATTGGTGTTTCGCAGAGACAGCAAGCGCGCACGCAGCATGGCCGGTGCGCCTCTCCGCGGCCACGATGGGTGTGGCGTGACACGGGCAGCGGCTTCGGGCGCCGCAGACGGCGCGCCACGGCCGATGGACGTCGAGGAGGAGGAGCCGGCGGCGGACGAGGCGGCGGAGGACGATCGCGCGCAGCCGGCGCCGATGGACGTCGAGGAGGAGACGGAGCACGACGCGCCGCGCCCGTTCCGCTTCGTCTACTCGCCGCCGATGCCGCTCCCGTCCGCCGTGCCCGCTGCGTCTGCGTCTGCGTCTGCGGCCGATCGCGCGCGGCACGATGAGGACGAGGCCGGCCGGATGCAGTTCGTGCTGCAGCACCTTGTCCCGCCCGAGCTGCGCGCCGCGATGCCGCCGACCGTGCTCCGCGCGATGGCGCGGCACATGGCGCGCGGGCCGGGCACGCGCCGCAGGGCCGATGGGGACGGCGAGGACGAGGAGGACGCGGCCAACAGCGCCTTCGAGCGCTTCGTGCACGCGATGGCGGCCGCGCGCACCGCCGTGCCGCAGCACCTGGGCGACGGCGACGGCGACGGCGACGGCGACGGCGACGGCGACGACGGCGATCACGCGATGGAGGCCGACGACGACCTCGACGGGCAGCACGTGCCGGGTGCGCTGCGCATGCGGCGACGCCGTGCGCACAGCCGGCTGACGTGCACCGCAGAGACGCCTGCCGAGGTGGCTGTGGCCGTGCAGGAGTTCATCGACCGCTTCCACGCGCGGTACCCGGGTGGCGCGCGCGTGCCGTTCTACGCGGGGACGTTCAACGAGGCGCGCGACGAGGCCCGCACCAACTACCGCTTCCTCATGATCTACCTGCACGACGCGAGCGTGCCCGAGTGCGACCTGTTCTGCAGGTGCGCCTGCATCCGCGCGTTGTAGTCCTGCTGCTGACGGCGCCCGTGCAGTGAGGTGCTCTCGTCTGAGGCGATCGTCGGCTTCCTGCACGAGCACTTTGTCGTGTGGGGCTGGGACATGACCGACCCAGTGCACCGCGAGGCGCTGCGGCGGATGCTGCGGTGCGGCGCGCCTGCCCGCCCCCTCGCCGCTGAAGCACAGGCGCGCAGGCGCTACTCGCGCGACTTTGGCGGCGGCTTCTTCAACGTGACGTCGTACCCGTTCGTGGCCGTCATGGCCGTGCTCGGCGGCAACCTTGCGCTGTACGACACGTTCGAGGGTGCGCCCGACGCGAATGTGAGCGAGCGCGCGTCGCAGCTGAGAGCGCCTTGCAGGCTTACTGTCGATGGACGAGTTCTTCTCGCGCCTGCTCAACGTGACCGAGCAGAACGGAGCCGCGCTCGCCGAGGAGCGCCTGCGGTTGCAGCAGCAGGAGCAGCAGCGCAGCGAGCGGTGCGTGTCAGGCCGCGCGCACAGGAACTGCGAGGCTGATGTGGAGCAGCGAGTCGCTCCTGCGCGACCAGGAGCGCGCGTACAAGGAGTCGCTCGAGCAGGACCGGCTCAAGGAGCTCGAGCGGCAGGCAGCGGCCGAGCAGCAGGAGCTCGAGCGGCAGAGGCTCGAGGAGGTGCAGCGGCAGGCGGCCGAGGCCCTCGAGCGGCGGAAGCGCGACGACGAGGTGCGTCCGTACGTTTTGTCTTTCCTGATCTGAACCGTACTGCGCAGATGGAGAAGGAGAACGCGCGCGCCAAGGTGCCGGACGAGCCCGCCGAGTCGGACCCAAACGTGCGTTTGCGTGTGCGCGCAGGCGCCTACTGGCCCCGGTCGCGTGACGCTTTGCCGCTGCGCAGCTGTGCAAGCTGCTCCTGCGCCTGCCCACGGGCGAGAAGGTGCTGCGGCGCTTCCGTGAGGGCGACCGACTGCAGGCCCTGTTCGACTTTGTGCATTCGCTCGGGTACCCACTGTCCAAAGGCTGCACGCTGCAGATCAACTTTCCGCGGCGCAAGGTGCGTGCGCGTGCCCATGCGCGTGCCCGTGCCTGGGTCGGCTCAGACGCGCGTGTGTGTGTGCGCAGATCTCGGAGCTGCCGCCGACGCAGACGATGCGCGAGGCCGGCCTATGCCCGCAGGAAACGGTCTTTGTGCAGACGACATGACGAGCGAGCGCACGTCGTTGTGTTCCTTTTGCACGCATGTGGCACGGTGCTTCTGGTTGAGAGATTGCGGTGTGCACAGAGTGAACAGGTGAGGCGTCAAGGCCGGTCAGGCGGTCTTGCGCATGAGCAGGTTGCTGCGTTCCTCGCGCACGTCCTGCCGCCGCCGTGGTCAGCCGCTGCCGCCGCGGCCCACGCGCCGGCTCACGTTGTGGTGGAACGGCTCGTCGCTGTCAAACTCGTCGACCATGCCGGCTGCCAGGTTTGTGTCAGTGGTCGCGCACGCGATCAGCGGGCGCACGGTCGACCGCGAATGCGCGCGCGTACCTTGCAGAACGGCCGGACCCGAGCGCGACGTGCTGGCCATCTCAAACACCTTGGGCGAGCCGTCGACCGGCTGCGCGCGCGTGCCGCGTGGGTGGCTGCCCGAGCGGGTCGAGACGCGGAAGACGCACCATGACGGGCGTGATCGGCGGCGAGCGCGTCGG
This sequence comes from Parvularia atlantis, assembly GCA_943704415.1. Lineage (NCBI taxonomy): Eukaryota > Rotosphaerida > Parvularia > Parvularia atlantis. The sequence goes on along the minus strand of CALSCO010001072.1, from coordinate 6,257 downwards.
GTCGGTGCCGAAGAGCGCGTGGGCGAGCTCGCGGCGGTAGAGTGTGCGCGCCTGCATCACTGTGCCACGCATGTGTCAGGGCACAGGGGCCGCAGCGGCCTGCAGAGCGAACCGAGGGCGAGCAGGGCGACGAGGAAGAGGGCGCAGAGCATGGACATGATCGCGACGACGGTCTGCATGTGCTTGCTCGCGCGCACGTCAGCGCATCTCGGGCACGGCGCCCTCTTCTGCGTACCGACTGCGGGCCGACGAGCGTCTCGAGCGTGCGCACGAGCACGTCGTCTTTGATCGGGCCGCTCACGTCGACGATGGGCTCGGTCGCGCCTGGCGGCCACATGACGATCGAGAGCGGCTGGGGCACGCTGCCGACGATGATCGAGGCGAAGAGCAGGACGAGGCTGACGCTGAAGATGACGATGAGCGCGACGACGGCGCAAGCAAACTGCGCAGGATGAAACGGCGCGTGTCAGCTGTGTCGCGTCAACGTCGCATCGGCGTCGTAGGAACGCACCACGAGCAGGCCGTCACCGCTGCGCACCCACAGCGCGTAGAAGCCGGCCATGCCGCCGAATAGCACGGCGGCCGACGCGGCCGTGGGCATCGCCGCGCTCGCAGCCAGGCTGAGCGCCCACGTCGCCGCCGCGAGCAGCTCGGCCGTCATCAGCACCGTCAGCGCCGCGGCAAAGAAGCGGTCGCTCGGCCGCGCGCCGTTCCAGCGCGGCCAGTTGGCCAGCGTGAACTCGGGCTGCGTCGTCGTCGGCGGCGGCGGCGGGGCCATGGCGAGAGGCGAGCGAAGAAAGTGCAGCAGTGCGCATCGTGCAGTGTCGTCGACGCGCACTGCATGTTGATCAGAGTGGCTGGATGGATCGTTGGCGCACACCACACAAAGGAGGAGCACGTGCTAGTAGTGCGAGCGGTGGCCCGTTTGCGGGGGGTTGGGGGACGGCGTGGGGCAGCGCGGCGGGAGGGAACGGGAGCGGCAGGCAGATCACAAGGTCGGGTGGGTCAGCAGGAAGTGGAACGCGGCCGCGCCGAGCAGCAGCAGCACGGCTGAGCCAAGCAGGTACCAGACGTCCTCCTGCGCGCGCTTGCTGCTCGCGGCAGCCGAGGGCGACCCGGGCGCGACAAAGAAAGCCTCGCGCGGCGACGCGGCTGGCCCGCCCACCGCGCGCGTGTCGTCGGCGTCGACCACGGGTGTGCCTGGGCGCAGTGTCGCCGTCGTCACCTCGCGCACCGCCCGCACCTCGGCCGACCATGGGCTCTCGACCTCGCCCTGTACGCGGCGGATGCGGAACGTGCGCGGCGGCCGCCCGGGCTCCAGCACCCCTGCGGCAGCGTGAGCCTGCGTGCGCAAACAACGATGACGGCGACGGCTCAGCACGGCAGCGCACCCAGGTCGTGTGCGCCGAGCGGCCCGCGGTAGATCGTCTGCGGTTGATCGGGCGTCGTCGTCTCCTGCAGCTCAAAGACGGTGTCGGCGGTGTCGACGGGGGCGGGCGAGCTGGAGCGCGGCGGCGTCGCGCTCGCGCTAAGCGTGCGGCCCTTGATGGACGCGGCGGCGACGGCGGCGCTCGTGTTGCTCGACGACTTTTTGCGCGCGCCCATGCCGGCCAACGGCGACACTGACCGCGCAATCTCCGATGGGAGCGCGCCCCAGACCAGCAGCGTCGTCTCGCTCAGCGGGCCCTGCACGACGCGGAGCACCGGCGGGGCCAGCGGCGCCGTGGGCGTGCGCACGGCCACGGGCGACGAGAACTCGCTCACGCCCGCCGCGTTGGACGCCGCCACGCGGAAGCAGTACGATGTCAGCGAGACCAGCCGCTGCACGCGCGCGCTCGCGCCCTCAAACGTCGCCGCAGGCGCGGGCTCCCAGTACAGCGGCTGCTCCCCGGCCTGGGCGAGCAGCGTCAGTCGGCACGCCGCACGACACGGGGCTGTGGGCGCACCTCGACGGCCATCTGGAGCACGTACTCGTACGTCTGCGTCACGGGGCTGGGCGTCTTCCACTTGAGCTGCGCACAGGCATGTCAGCCGCGCGGACACGCCAGCGTCAAGCGCGCACCTTCACGCTGTTGTGCGTCACGCCGACGACGTGCAGCCCGCTGGGCGCCGCGGGCACCTCCACCGACGTCATGAAGCGTGCAGGGCGCGAGAGCGGCCCGAGCCCGATCGCGTTGATGGGCTGCACGCGCGCCTGGTACCCCGTGCTCGCGCGCAGGCCCGCCACGCGCAGCGTCGTGTCGGCCGTCTCCTGCATCAGCGCCGACCGCTCGTCCGGGTGCTGCTCCTCCGCGACGTAGACGCGGTACCGCTCGACCGGCGCGCCGTTGTCATTCGGCGCGGCCCAGCTGATCGTGACGGCTGTCGCGGTCACCTCGCTCAGGCTGATCTGCGTCACGGCGCTCGGCGAGGCCGACTGCGTTCGGAAGCTCGCCTCGGGGCTCCAGACGGACGCGCCGCGCGGGTTGATCGCCTGCAGCCGAAAGGCGTAGGTCGTCGCGGGCTGCAGGTGCGTGATGTCCGCGGCCAGCCCGGGTGTGCGGGCCGCCGGCGTGAACGGCTTGCCGCCCTCGCTCATCTCGACCGCGTACTCCTGCACCGCGAGGCCGTTGCCGTCGGCGGGCGACCACTTGAGCGCGATCGTGCTCGATGTCGCGTTCGTCTGCACGTGCGGGACGTCAGCACGGAAGCAAGGCGTGCTGGTCGCGTACCATGCGTACGGCCGCCGGGCGCGCAGGCGCGGCAGAGCGCGTGAGCAGCTCCTGGGTCGCCGTGGGCTCGCTTGCGCCGCAGTCGTTGACGGCACGCACGCGGACCCTGTGTCGCTGTCAGGCAGCGCTCGCGGGGGAGGTATCGCGGCGCACCAGTATAGCCGCCCGGGCGCGAGGTTGCCGAGCGTGTGCGACGTCTCCTTGCTGCCGACCTGCGCGGCCATCTGTGCGACACGGGTGTGAGCGCCACTCCTAACGGCTGCATGGCACGCAGCGTGCCTCAAAGTCGAGGCTGTCGGGGCTAGCCTCGGAGCGCGTCTCGATGACATAGCCGAGCAGCGGCGCGCCCCCGTCGTACTGCGGTGCATCTGGGCGACGGCACACAACGTCAGCCCGCGCGCTAAGCAGGCGAGCGCGGTGGCGACGCACGCCAGGTGATATCGATCGAGCGGTCGGTGCAGTGCGCGGTGCCAAAGTGCGGCGGCATGGGCGGGCCTGCATGCGACGAACGCGCTCAGACGACAGCGCTGCACACACGCACACGCGCACATGCGGCTGCGTACCGGCCAGCGTGCGGAACGACAGGCTCTCGGAAAAGTCCGACACGCCGACGCTGTTGCGGCACTGCACGCGGACCCTGTACGACCAGCCAGGCACGAGGCCCGCCAGCACAAACGTGCGCTCGGGGCCTGCGCAGCGAAATCAGCGGCACGGAAGCGGCCGCGGAAGCAGGCGCACCCTGGTACGCCACACGGTACTCCTCCGGCAGCTTGTGCGCGTCTGTGATCTCGACCGTGAACTCTTCCACGGGCGCACCACCCGTGTTGGCCGGCGCGTCTTGCACACGCGCGTGTCAGCGGACGCAAGGCAGGGGCAGGTATGCGCGCACCGAGCGAAATCACCGCCCGGTCAGATTTGACGGGACTGGACAGCCGCGGCGCCGGCGGCACGCCAGGCCGGGCGCACGCAGTGGTGAAGCTGACGACGGCCGAGGCGAGCGAGTCGCCCTCGGCGTTGCTGGCGGTGAGGCGGAACTTGTACTCGGTGTCTGCGCAGGCGACACGTTGAGGCGGCGCAGCGGGTGCGACGCGGCGGGACGCACTGCGCACGAGCTGCTGCACGATGCAGCTGCTCGACTCGCCGTTGTAGACCGACATGAAGTAGCCCGACTTGAGGTCTGCGTGCACGCATGAGCACGCGTGACACGTGAGCCGCGACGCGCACCGTCCAGCTCAAGCTTGTAGCTCGTAATCGGCGCACCGTTTGACGCCGGCTCGGGCCACGATAGCGTGAGCGTGCTGCGCGTGCGTCAGCAGCGGCGTGTGCGCTCGGAGGTGCGCGCGCGCGCGCGCACGTGTCTGTCTGCGCCACAAGCTGCGGCGGCTCGGGCCGCGACGGCACGGTCGGCGAGGTGTAGTAGGTGACGAGCGGTGACCACTGGCCCATGCCGACGGCTGCGCGATGTAACGCACGTCACCCACCGGCCAGACACTGCAGCAGCGGCAGCGGGGCGCACCGTTGAACGCGGCCACCTGCAGCCGGTACGGCGTGTTGGCCGTGAGCTTCATCAGCTTGAACATGGGCTTCTGGCCGCGGTAGCAGACGGTCATCTGCCGCGCGTCCAGGTTGCCCTCGTCCCACAGCATCACAAAGCCGTCGGCCGTCATGCCCTGCCGTGCGTCGCGTCAGTGCGCGACTGCTTGCGCGTGTGTGTGCACGTGCCTTGCGCTTGGGTGCCTGGAAGCGCACGGAGAGCGAGTTGCGCGTGCGCGACGTCAGCTCGGGCACGTTCATCGGATCGGGGTTGGGCGACGTCGTATGGGCCTTGTGCGCGTGCGTGTCGGTGCCGTGCGTGCCGTGCAAACACGGCGGCGCCACGCACCACGATCGGGTCCGAGTAGTTGCCCTCAATCTTGTGTGGCTGCAGCATCAGCAGCTCGGCCTTGACCCAGTACGGGCACATGCTCTGCAGCGCCCCGAGCTCGACGTCGATGACTGTTGCGGGCACGGCGTCGCCCTCGTTGACCACGCTGCGCGCTTCTTGTGAGACGCGATCGCAGGCGCGCGAGCGCAGCACGCACTAGTACGGCCCGGCGGCGTCGAGGCTGAGCCAGACGCGGTAGCCGAGCTTTGTCTGTGCACACGCAGACGAGGCGTGAGTGGCTGTGCGCGCGAACGACCACAGCGGCACCTGGGGCTGCGGTGGCGCGTCCTTCGCGCCATCGGCGGGCGGAGGCGGCGGCGCCACGTGCGGCACGGTGAGGCGCACGGCGACCGACGTCGGCGACGGCTCGAGGGGGACGATCGGCGGCATGGGCGGCAGCTCGATCGAGGGCGCGTCCTGCGTGCAGTGCGCACGTGAGCTTGGCGCGCGCACGGCTCACGTGAGCGGGCATGCGCGCGCCGCACCGCAAACAGCACGGTCGCCTCGGTCTCGTGCGTCCCATTGGCGTGTTCCGCCGCTGCTGATGCTGCTCCGTCTGCTGCCGCTGCCGCTGCTGCTGCTGCTGCTGCCGCTGCTGGTGCGGCGGGGACGTCGGCTGCGTGCGGTGCAGGCACGGACGGCGGCGGCGGCGCGGCGCGGGCGAGGCTCCGGCGCATCCCGACGGCGAGCACAGCCACAGCCGCGTCGCCGCCCATGCTCATCGGGGCGCGCTCGGTCGTGACCATGGAACGAGTTCTACGGGCGCGCGCCGCTCAGCTCGGCAAAGGGGACCGCCGCGCCCGTCACGCATTTGTGCCGCACCCGCGTGGCACCCGCGCCGCCCACGACCCACAGCGAAGAAGCACGGGGCAGCGGCGCGGAGGCGCGGCACCAAGACGCTCGAACGTCGAGCGCAATTTCGGGTTTCAGTCGAGCTTCGATGGCGTATGCCGAGGTTGGCAAGCCGGGTGCGCTCTCTCTCTCTCTCTCTCTCTCGGCCGATGCTTGCCGGCTGTCGCTCACAGCGTGCATGGCGCAAGCGTGCCCATTCTGCCTGGATGCGCTCGGCGCGGACGCGGGACGGACGCCGTGCCTGCACCCGATCTGCGCAGGGTGCATGCGCAAGACGACCGACGCGCGCCGCAAGTGCCTGTTCCTGCTCGGCCTGACGTACTGCCACGCCGAGTTTGCCCGCGCCGACCTGCTCGAGCCCGCCGCTGCGACGGCCGATGCGATGGTGACGATGTGCCAGTCGTGCGAGGAGGCGCCCGCGACGCACCGCTGCGAGACGTGCGCGATCGACCTGTGCACGACAGAGGCCGAGGCGCACCAGCGCGCCAAGGTGAACCGGACGCACGTCGTGACGGCCAAGCCCGGCGCGGCGACGAGCGTGCCGACGTGCAAGGCGCACCCGGCCAACCGCGCGACGCAGTTCTGCGACCGATGCGACCAGCTCGCCTGCGTCGACTGCATCACCGCGCCGCACAAGGGCCACCCGTTCGTGCCCGTCGCGGAAGGCCTCGAGAAGCAGCGCGCGGCCATCGTCACGCTCGGCAGCGCGCTCGAGCCGCAGCAGCAGAAGGTCAAGGCGGGCATCGACGCGATCGAGGCCGACATCGCGC
>CALSCO010001067.1:0-24736 GCA_943704415.1 Parvularia atlantis | reverse complement strand
GGGGGGGCGCTCGCACAGCTCCTGGTGCACTTTCTTGTAGAAGAATGTGCTGTAAATGTCCACACGCTTCTGCACGTCCGGCGGCGCGTGGTCGAAGATGTACCTGTGCGGGCGCATGAGCCCGCCGCGACCGCTGCGGGCACGCACACGTACTTGAGGTAAAAGTCGATCAGGCTGTCGTTCAGGAACTCGCCGTCGTTAAGCCGCTGCTCGTCGGCCGACGTGATCTCGACCGCGCGCGTGCCGTTGAACGGGTAGACAAACAGCCTGCGCGTGCGTCGGCGGCCACCGATGGCACTTTGCAAAACCGCGCACTTTTTCGACTCGCCGTCATCGAGCGAGATGGCGGCGGTGCGCTGGCGCGTGCGCGCCGACGGCCCAGGCGGAGAGGCCGGCGGCGAGCTGTTGGAGCTGCGAGCGCGCGCGTCAGCGCCACGCCTGCTGAACTGTCGGCGGCGCACGCGTCCAGCTCAATCACAGTCGGCTCGGCGCGCACGGCCTTGGCGACGGTGCGGCGCGTGCCGTAGGTGTGCGTGTGCGTGGTCGCTGGTGCCGGCGACGTGATGACCTCGGCCAGGGTCGGCAGCGGCTCACGGTCGGGCTGGCACATGTTGGGCTTGACCCGGCGCAGGAAGTACTCAGCGTCGTCGCGCTTGAGAAAGTCGAGCCGTACTCGTTGTGCTGCGCCAGGCAGCATTGTGAGCGTGCGGGCGCGCAACGCGAGGGCACGCACCATTGGTGAAGTCCTTCGGGTTTGTCTCGTTCACAAGGGCTGGCCCGCGCACACGCCGTCAGAGAGAGGAGAGAGAGAGAGAGAGAGAGAGAGAGAGAGAGAGAGAGAGAGAGAGAGAGAGAGAGAGAGAGAGAGAGAGAGAGCGGCGCGCAGGCGGCGAGGGCCAGCGTACAGTAGTTGCGCGCTTTCCAAAACAGGAACGCGACGGACGTGGGATCGCGCGTCTGCGGGCCACAGAGTGAGCGTGGCGCCAGGCAACGCAGCGCCCCGCACCTCGAGCTCCGTCACGCTGGAGCACATCACCTCAAGCAGCCCGTTGCGGTTGACGCCGCAGTGCTGGAACACCTTGACGACGGCCTGCGGCGCTGGCGTGACGAGGACGGCGAGCTGGCCGCTGCAATGGCGGGACCGCGTGAGCGCGCAGGCCGAGTAGCGCAGTGCCCGTCGCGAGCAACGCACTCCACCGCGCGGTTGTTGATCAGCATCGTCTTGACGCGGACACGACTGCGCGCGCACGGTGAGTTGACGCGCGCGTGCACTTGTGCTGGCGCGCACCCGTCAGCAGGGCGCGTGGGTGCGGCGTCTTCGCCGGTGAGATCCGTCTGCGCGCCGTCTCAGCGCGGCAGTGGCGGGCGCGGCATTGCTGACGCACCATCGTCGTCGAAGCTGCTTTGGCGCCACGTACGCGCCTCTGCTCGAGCGCGCGCGCCACGTCATCTGTCCCGCCAAAGGCCGCGAACGACGCGACGCTGGTCGAGCCGCCGTGCTCGAGCACCTGCACGTCGCGCGAGCGCGTCGCGTCGAAGAAATCGTCGTTGGTCTTGCGGAGCGGCTTGACTGTCAATCTCGCTGTCAGCGCGGTGGGCGAGACGCGTGTGATGCGCACCCGGGTACGCGGGGCCGACGCCGCGCGACGTGAGCTTGCTGTCGAGGAGGGGGGGGCCAGACGCGGTGAGCGCATGTTGGCGCGGCGCGGCGGTCGCACCTCAGGCGGCGCTGCTGCTGCTGGTCAATGACGGCCGGCGATGGGATCTTCTGCGCGCGGTACGGCTTGCTGTGTGCGGCGCACGTCAGCGCGGTTCCGTCGCGGCGGTCCGCACGCGCGACACGCCTCAGCGCCGCGACGCTGCGGGGCACGCCCGCGCTCGGCGACGTCGTCACGTTGCGCGCCCCCGCCTGCAAGCCGCGCATGAAGTTGGTCGTCGACGCGGGGCGCGCGGCAGGTGCGGCCGGCGCCACGTGGTCCTCCGGGTCGCTCAGCGTCTCGGCGCGCGCGTCCTGCAGGGTGCCGTTGAAGCGCGAGCGCGTCGGCGGTGCTGGTGAACGCAGCCCTGCGGCGCCGGCGACTCAGCGCGTGTGCGGCCCGCGCGCGCGACGCCACCGGCCACGGCCGCATTCAGCAGGCGCGCGCGTGCGCTTGGCGGCATGATGCTGCTCGTGCTGCTGCTCGGCAGCAGGCGTCTGGCGCGCGCGGCGTTGGCGCCGCTGCAAAGGAGCAGCTCGGCACGCCGCGTACCCCCCGGCGCTTCCTCGGTCGTCGTCGTCGTCGTCGTCATCGTCATCGTCGTCGTCGTCGTACAGTGCAAACGCGCCGCCGCCCGCGCGCCCCGCCGCCCCCTGGCACGCGCGCGCGCGGACCGCGTGAGGTCGCGCCACATGTCGCGCGCATACCCTGCAGTTCACCTTCATGACCGAACTGGTGAAGCATATAGAGGCGCTCGCGCCGCGCGCACCGCCGCTGCCGCTGCCGCCGGGCGAGCGGCGGATCGCCGTCTACGCCGTCGCGCGCACGTTCCGCGTGTGGGATGTCGAGGGTGCGCCGGCCGGCCGTGCGGGGCTGCGCCCTGATGCGTCCCCCACCAGATGCCGCGCGCATGCGCAACGTCTTCCGCGTCTTTGGCGCGCTCGTGGGCTCGCTGCCGGCGCAGCCGCAGCAAAACATCGCCTTCTCGCTGCCGGTGCTGCTGCTGCCGGAGGAGGCGCACGTGCTCGTGTCGATCGGTGCGCGCACGGCCGGGACACAATGCGCCACGCCTGACGCGATCGCAGGTGCCGCCGAGCTGCTGGACGACAGCGACGCGTACGCCGCACCCGAGAACGGCCACGCCAGCGACGCCGGCGACGACCGCGTGCCCAAGCGCGCCCGGCACGACGGCGACGAGGGCGCGGCCGACGCCGATGCGGCAGACAGCGTACACGTCGTCATCCCGACCAGCGCGCGCGGGCACCTGCGCCACCGGGCGCGGCCGATGGAGTGGTCCGAGACGGGCTACCCGGCCAGCGACGCGGAGGCGCTGCGCGTGTTTGTCTTCCGCGACCTGTGGGAGCGCGGGTACTACATGACGTCGGGCGTCAAGTTTGGCGGCGACTACCTCGTGTACCCGGGTGCGTGCGACGCGCGAGAGAGGCGCGGGCCCGCGCGGTTGCTCATGCGCGCGCCCAGGCGACCCGAACCGCTACCACGCGCACTACGTCGCGTTTGTGCAGGGCTACCAGCAGCGCCTGACGCCGCTGCAGATCGTGAGCTTTGGGCGGCTCGCGACAACGGTCAAGAAGACGTTTGTTCTGTGCTCGCGCGGGCCAGACGGGCGCGCGGTGCACGTGAGCATCGAGTGGACCGGCATAAACTGAGACTTCTGTGTGTCGCGATGCTCACGTGGCAATCGTTCGCGCGTGCATCGGCCACGAGCGGCGTGCTGCACACGGCGAGCGATCTGCTCGCGCAGACACTGGAACGCAGCGACGCTAGGGGCGCGGGCGAGCGTGCGGGGGTGAACTGGTCCAGGTGCCGCCCACCCGCACGTGGCCGCCGGCGCGCGCAAGCTCATCCGGAGCGCGATCCGCACCAAGGGTCGGCAAGTTTGCACTCGTGGGCGCTTGCCTGCATGGCCCGTACTTCAACGTGGCCTACCCGCTGCTGGATCGCATCGTGCGCGGGACAACGGTCGGGGTCGTCGTGCTCAAGGCGATGGTCGGCCAGGTGCATGCTCGCTAGACTGGCGAGCGGCACCAACGCTCGACGTGGCGCGCGCGTCCAGGTCTCCGTCTTCCCGATGTACCTGCCGCTGTTCTTCGCGGCCCGGGCGGCGCTCGACGGCGCGGACGTGGACCAGATGCGCGCCGCGGTCCGGAGCAAGCTCTGGCCGACCTACGTCGCCGGGTGGGCGGTCTGGCCCGCGGCCAACACGCTCTTCTTCCTCTACGTGCCGGGGCAGTACCGCGTGCTCGCGGCCAACGTGGTCGGGCTCGGGTGGCAGGCCTTCATGAGCCGGCAGGCCGCGCAGGCGAGCGCGGTGGCGATCGGGGTCGTGTAACGGCGTGCGCACATGTGTGCGTGCAGCCAGCAAGGCACTGAGAGACTGAGCAGGCACACGCGTCACTTCTGCGCGTTGGCGTAGCGCTCGGCCACGTTCGCCCAGTTGACTACCTCCCACACCGCCTTGAGGTAGTCGACGCGCACGTTCTTGTACTGGAGGTAGTAGGCGTGCTCCCACACGTCGACGCCGAGCAGCGGCACGAGGCCGTTGACGACGAGCGGGTCCTGGTTGGCCGTTGTGGCGATGACCAGGCGCTTGTTGTCCTTGTCGTAGCCCTGTCGCGCTGCTCAGCCCGAGCCGCGCGCAAACGTGGCCCGCGCACCAGCCAGCCCCAGCCCGAGCCCTGCACGCCGGCCGCCTGGGCGTTAAACTTGGTCACAAAGTTTTGCAGCGAGCCAAATTGGGCGACGATGGCGTCGGCGAGGGGGCCTGGGCAGCGCGTCAACTATCGGGCGCGGTGCGAGCGCGCGCGCACCTGTCGGGGGCGAGCCGCCGCCCTGCTTCTTGGGCGCGAGGTTTGTCCAGAAGATGCTGTGGTTGACGTGGCCGCCGCCGTTGAACTTGAGCGCGCCCTGCACTTGGGTCACAACTCGCGGCCTTCGGTGTGCCAGCCGCGGCCCGCACCTGCAGCGCGATGGCCGCTGCGACGTCGTTCTTCGCGAGCGCCTCCTGCAGCTTCTCCTCGGCGGTGTTGTAGTTGGTAACGTACGCCTGGGTGTGCGGCGTCGCGCCGGCGCGTGTCAGCAGCAGCGCGACCGCACAAACGCGACGTGCCTGGTGGTGCTTGGTGTGGTGCAGTTCCATGATCTGGCCGCTGATGGCCGGCTCGAGCGCGCTGTACTCGTACGGCAGCTGCGGCAGCGTGTGCTTGGCGCGCGCACCCGCGGCCGCGGCCACGGCCGGCGCGACCCGCGCGGTCACGGTGCGGCGAGCGATCACAGCGGCCATGGCTGTCGCCTGCGTGCGTGATCAGGCAAAGTCGCCGTCCGAGTCGGCTTCGCTTCGCAGGCTGTACATGTGCAGAGGTAGTGCGCGCTCAGGAGAGCACGGCGACGAGCGCGTCAAGGGCCGCGGCCACAGCCGACGCGACCGCGAAGCCCGCGCCGACGACGCCGACCTGCCCGAGTACGAGCACGGCCTGGAACGCGAGCAGCGCGGCGTCGAGCCACCCGGCGGACCAGTGCGCATCGCCGGGGAAGAGCTCGTGCCGGGCAACGGGGCAGCACCCGCGCATGAACGTGCAGCCAAAGCGGCGCGCGAGGATGACCATGGCGATGATACTGCGGGCACGGCACGGTCGTAAGCACTCTGCCACGCGACCACCCGATCCGCACAGGCTGCAGACGCTGCCCATGCCCATGTGCCAGTTGGCGTTGATCATCGGGTCGATGCAGACAAAGGCGCGGCAGCGCGAGGGGAACGTGAACGTGAGCTGCGGGAACTGCATCCGCTCGATGTTGAGCATCGCTGCGCGCGCGGGGCACGGCGTGAGCACGCCGCCCGGGGCGCGCGCGCAGCAGGGCTCACCGGCGCAGATGCACCCGAGCGCGGTGATGGCCGCGGCGACGTGCCCCGAGTACCTCAGTAGGCGCGGCGCTCGGCCAGTGGGCGCGCTCGCGGTGGGTGCGGGTGTGACGAACGAGCTGCTGCTTGTGCGCGATGCGCGCCCTTTCGATACTTTTGGCATACCTATTTGGTGCTACAAATGTTTACGAACGGAAGCTTGGCAAGCGCGCATCCCAGTCACGGCACTCGGCCACGACGTGCGGCAGGTAGCACGGGATGCTCGAGAACTTGCGCGCAAACAGCCGCGGGCTGGTCGAGTTGACGCCCGTGTCGATGTGGGTCAGCTCGGACGCGTCGAGGTAGCACGGGTGGTCGCCGTCGGTCGGATTGACGCACCTGGGGCGCGCGCACTCAGCACACGCGCGCTTACGCGCACGCAGCGCATACCTGTCCGCGTTCCACTTGATGTAGACCAGGTTGTGGTTACGCACGACGAGGTCGCGCGGCCGCGTGTCCTGGTTGGCCATCGTCTGGAAGTACGACTCGTCCGGCACGACGTAGTACTGGAAGAAAACCGCCCACTCCTTGGCGCGCGATCGCTCCTCGTCCAGGACGTAGTCGGCAAAGGTGCGGTGCAGCGCCACCCACTGCGAGCCAAAGCCGACGACGGTGCCGCCCGGCGTGCCGAGGAGCGTCGCGCACTTTTTGTCGCCACGCCGGCAGCGCCCGCCGGCGAGGTAGACGCGGTAGTTGTACGCAGGCACGTGTGGAAAGTTGCCTGGTGCGCGTTCGTGAGCGAGCGCGCACGTGCGTGTGCATGTGCGGGCGCGCGCACCGTACAAGTGGATAAACGAGGCCGGGGCGTTGTGCTCGAGCACCTGCTCGATGTGCTCGCTCGCGACGAGCGGGTACATGTCGGCCGAGATGTTGATCCAGTAGGCCCAGTCGTAGTAACGCACGCGGCGCATGCACAGCAGCTGCACCTCGACGATCGAGTAGGTCCCCCAGCCCGTGTGGATCTGGTGCAGCACAAAGACGTTGCGGTGCGTCGTCACAGCCGGCAGCTCGGCCTGGACCAGGCGCGCAAACATCCCGACCACGTCCGACGACACGTCCCGGTCAAAGTGCACAACGAGCCAGTGGTACGGCCGGTAGAGCGTGCGCAGGAGCATGAGGGCCATGTCGAGCGTGTCGAGCCGGTGCATCATGATCCCGTACGCGATGCGCCGGCTCGTCGGCACGTCCAGCGGCGGCCGCGGCGCCTCGGAGGCAGCGCCGGCGCCGGCGTCGTCGGTCGCGTGGTCGCCCTCCTGTCCGCTCGACAGGCTGAGCTCGCTGAACACGGCCTCGCCGCTGCCGCTGGCGCCCGTGCGGTTGCCCGCGGCGGCGGGCGCGCACCCGAGCGCGGTCGAGTCGGGCCCGAGCAGGGCCCAGTCTCGCAGCACGCCGCAGAGCGCGTCACGCTGCTGCGCAAACACGGTCGCTGCGCCGTCGGCCGGGGCGCGCGCGCGCGTGAGCACGCCCACGCCGACGACCGTGAACAGCACGACGACCACGGCGGCTATCCCCAGCGTCGCCGTGCGCCGCCGCGGCACGCGTGGCCGGCGCGGGCCCGAGGACGATGACTTGCCCATCTGCCGGTCAGTCAATTCGTGAAAACGTAATGGCCGCGCTCACCGTGACGGCGCGCGAGGGCGGTGCGCACGTCACCAGCGCCGGCGCCGACGCGACCACGGTCGAGCTGCAGAGCGCGACGGGCATCGGCAGCGCCGAGGTCGTGCGCGCGCACGGCGAGGCGTGGCCGCCCGTCGTGCGCGTGCGCCTGACGCTTAAGGGCCTGGAGCAGCTGCAGCTCGCGGCCGGCGCGGTCGAGATCACCACGGGCGTGCAGTCGCACGGGGACCACGCGCAGCACGCGGCCGCGCGACAAGGCGCCGGCGGCGCCGAACGCGTGCTCGACCGCCACGACGCCGAGTGGCCCGTGCTCACGCGCGCGCCCGCGGCCGACGGCGCGCACCAGGTCTTCGAGGTGACCGTGCCGCAGCTGCTGTTCCAGGGCAACCCGCCGAGCCTCACGGTCAAGTGGGTGGACTTTTTCCGCTGAGCGCGCGCGTGTGTGTGTGTGTGTGTGTGTGTGTGTGTGTGTGTGTGTATGTGTGTGTGTGTGTGCGGCACGCGCAGAACAAGGAAAAAAAGAGAGCGAGACCCGTCACAGGCGCGAGGGCACGCGGCCCGACGACGTCAGCTCGGCGTTGAACAGCTGCGACCGGCCCGTGGGTGGGATGCGCGTGCCCGCGGTCATCAGCGGGCCCTTCTCGACCACGCTGAGCGAGCTGACGGGGAAGGCGTGGGTCGGGCGCGAGACCTTGCATCCGACGAATCAGCACAGCACGAGTGCACCGCCCGCGCGCACACGCACCCGGTTGATCGTCGCCAGCTGCTCGCGCGTCAGGTCAAAGTCCAGCGCGCCCAGGTTGCTCTCAAGCTGCTGCACCGTGCGCGCGCCAATGATGGGCGACGTGATGCCCTGCGCCAGCTGCCAGTTGATCGCGACCTGCGCCGACGACCGCTTCTGCTCCGCCGCCACGGCCGCCACGGTCTCGATGATGTCCCAGTTGCGGTCGCTCTTGAGCCAGCGGCCGGCCGCGCCCGCGCGCGCCGCGTCCTCTGTCGGCATCGCGCCCGTCGCGCGGCGGTACTTGCCGCTGAGCGCACCGTCGGCGAGGATGCCCCACGGCACCGTGCCTGCACGCCGATCGCGTCACGCGGGCGTGTACATGAGCGTGCGCGTACCGAGGCCCAGCTCGTCCGCCGCGAGGCCCAGCTCGCCCTGTGTGCGGCGGCGGTCGGCACGCGCGTGCGCGTGGACGTGCGCGACGCACCTCAAGCGAGCGTTCGAGGATGTTGTAGAGCGACTGGATCGCGATAAACTGGCTGCGGCCGCCAGGCGCTCAGCAGCGAGGGCGCCGCCGCGCACGCGTGCGCACGCGCACCTCCAGCCGCGCAGCTCGGCCATCGTCTGCGCGCGGCTCACGACGTACGCGGGCGTGTCGCTCAGGCCGAGGTAAGTGACCTTGCCCGCGCGCACGGTGTCGTCCAGCGCGCGCAGGACCTCGTGCACGGGCGTGCGGTACTCCCACATGTGCACGTACATCAGGTCGATGTGGCCCTGCTTTGGGGTCGGCCGCGCACACCGTCCAGTCCGCGCGCGCGTACGCACCAGCCCCATCCGCTTGAGTGAATCATCCAGGCTCTCGACAAGGCACTTGCGGCTGTTGCCGGCCGAGTTGGGGTTGCGGCGGCGGCCGTCGGCCGGCGGGCTCATGACCTCTGGCGCATCCGGGGCCGGGCCGCCGTCAGCGCGCCTCGGGGCTGGCCGGCCCAGCACACCAAAGCTGTGCGAGTACTTGGTGGCCAGCACGAGGCCGCTGCGGTGCTGGCCGACCATCTGGCCGAGGAAGCGCTCGCTGTCGCCGTTGCTGTAGATGTTGGCTGGTGGGCACAGCGCCGCGTGAGGGCGGCCGCAGTAGCGCTGCGGCAGCGCTGGCACCGGTGTCGATGAAGTTGCCGCCGCGCTCGACGTAAGCGTCAAACACCTTCTTGCTCTCGTCGTACTGCGGCCGCGCGCTGAGCATCGGCGCGCAGGCACGCGCGGGCGCGGATCGCACGTTTGCGCCAAAGCCCTGCGCGGGCATCGATCAGCCCCGTGGTGCGCGGGCCGGAGCACGCACGCACGTGTGCCTCGCCGAACGTCATCGTGCCCAGGCACAGCGGGCTCACGCGCACGCCGCTGCGGCCGAGCAGGCGGTATTGGTCGAGCTGTGGCATCAATCGTCGAATTATGCCCATGGCTTTGGATGCGACGCCCGCGTACGGATACGCGCTGCTGGCGCTGACGTACGCGGTCTTTGTTGTGTCGCTGTACGCGCTGGTCGTGAGCAAGTTCATGCCGGAGACGGGCAACGAGGTGGGCGCGCCGCGCGCATTGCCGCGGCTGCGCCCTTGCCCGTGCTGACGATGGCCGCGCAAGCTGCTCGACTGGGTGCGCGACGACAGCTACTACTGCATCCTCCTCCCGAGCACGCTCATCGCGACCGTCTACGCCGTCTCGTGCAACTGGATGGGGCTCAAGATCTTCCGGCACAACTGATCGAGCGGCGCGCGTGCCTGTTGCCGGCCGACCGAGCACGCCGCGACCCTGTTCATTGTACAAGACGATCCCAGAGCTCACTCAGGCCGCGCGACCCGAGCACGCGGCCGAGAAACTGTGTCAGGTGCCGCAGCTTGGCCGCCAGCACCGCGTCGTGCTGCACGAGCGCGCGCAGCCGCCCCGGGTCGCTCACCAGCACGCCAAACAGCTCCGCGCGGTCTTCCTCGGGCGCGGACGCGCAGTACGAGTTGACAAAGCCCGCGGTTGCGCCCGCCGCGCGCTCCTCGACCGTCTCGTGCTGCGCCTCGGCGCCCGTGCGGTGCCGGTACGCGGCCGCGCCGAGCGGGTTGAGCGCGCACCAGGTCGTGTCGTCCACCCAGCCGTGGCCGAGCTGCCGTCCGCACGCGTACTCGACAAAGTGGAACAGCTCGTGGTGCAGCACGCGGCGCGCGTAGGCGTAGTCTGCCGCGCCCGCCTGCAGCACCGTGTCAACCGCGGCCTGCGCTATCGCACTAAGGGGGGAGGCACGCACGCGCGCGTCGATGTACAGCGTCGAGTGCTCCAGGTCCGGCACGGCCTTGCGCCGCTGGCCTGCAAACAACAGGCCCTCGGCAAAGGCGATCGCGCGCACGCCCGCGCACGTCCACAGCGCCGCCGGGTACACCGCGCCCAGGTCCTCGTCGATCCAGCACAGCTGCAGCAGTACCGCCGACCAGTCGTCGACGTCGCCCGCCGCCTCGATCGCCCCGTGCGTCGTCGTCACCGGCAGCCGCGCCTGCACGGCCACCTCTACGCCGAGGCGCGCTCGCACGCGTTCGGCCAGCTCGTCGACCAGCTCGCGCATGCTGCGCGCCCGCCGGCCCAGCAGCCCGTCCAGCAGCGCCAGCAGCGCCGCGCGGGCGCCCGGGTCCGGCAGCACGGCGCAGTCGGCCGCCAGCAGGCACGCGCGCGTCCAGACGTGCACTGTCGCTGGGCCGGCCGCGCGCACATCGAGCAGATCGTCCACGTGCAGCCGCAGGACGGCCGTGCGCGCGGGCTCCGTGACGAGATCCACCGCCGCGACCAACGGCGCCGCCTGCGGGTGCAGCAGCGCGCCGCGTCCCAGCGGCTGCCACTCGCCGCGCGACAGCTGCCACCAGCGCGCCAACTTTGTCACTGGCTGAGAGTGATGCAACTGCTGCCGGCGGGCGGGCCACTGTGGACGGACGAGCTGCGGGCGGCCTTTGTGGCGGACGCGGCCGGGCCCGTCCTGGCCGGGATGGACTTGCTCGCGCTCGGTGTGCCCTCGCGGCCGCTCGCAAGGTACCTCGGCGCGCAGATCGAGCGATGGCGCGCGGCCAACGGTTGCCCACACCCACCCGCGCCCTTCCTGCTGCTGCGCGAGCGTGAGACGCAGCCGCAGCGCCGCGCGGAGCTCGCAGGCCGGGTGCGGGCACGCACGTTGCGGGCTGCGTGCGACGTCTGAAACCGCGCGGTTCAGGTCGCGCGCCTGCTCGCCGAGCCGACGCCCGAGGACCTGCGCGCATTCCTGGCCGAGCTCAGTGCCCGCGACTTGCTCACGCTGCTCGGGCTGCGCTGCACCGAGGGCAGCCAGGACATCCTGCCGCCGGCACTGGACGAGTGCGTGTGCGCCTTCAACGCGCTGCACGCGGACGACGCGCCCGTCGCGAGGCGCGCCAAGCCGTCGCAGCTGACCGTCGGCGCGCGCGCCCTGGCAAAACACGCGCACCGCGACGAGACCGCGTCGTGGTGGGGCGTCTGCACGGGTGCGTCCGGTCCGGCCGTTTGCGCGGCTGACCGTGGCGGGCAGGGTCGGAGGCGGCCAAGAACGAACACGCGAACGCAGTCCTGCGTCGCATCCTCGGCCACGCCGTCTGGCTCAACGTGCACCAGCTGCCGCACGGCCTCGCCACGTTCGAGGCGCGCCACGCCGACGGCTACGGCGTACGCTGGGTGTTTGCGGCCGAGGCAGCGGGACCCGGCTCGCTGCACCTGCCGCACGGCGTCGTCTTCCGCGGGTTCCTCGGTGCGTCGGTCCACCTTGCGCGCGTGCTCACGCTTCACCACCAACCCCGCCGCCGCAACGCCGCAGAGCCGCACACCGCCGACGGGCATGAGATGCGTTGGCGCCACTGAGCAGCCACTTTTGTTGTGAAAGCACGGCCGTGGTGGCGCACAAAAAGACGGCGGCACCGTCAGGGTTTGCGCTCGCGGGCCTCGTCGGGCGCGGCGCGTTCGCCGAGGTCTTCCGCGGGGTGAACGAGGTGCGGTGCCGCCTCCGCGTTGCACGCCTGACGCGCCGCACGTCGCAGCGCACGCGCCAGACTGTCGCCGTCAAGCGCTTCCGCCGCCAGACGCTGAGCCGCGCCGCGGCTGAGACGCTCGTGTCGGAGATCGCGCTGCTCAAGCGGCTGCAGCACCCGCACGTCGTGACGCTATGGGACCACCAGTGGAACGACCACTACGTCTTCGTGATCATGGAGTACTGCGCGGGCGGCGACCTCGCGGGCTTCCTGCGGCGGCACGGCGTGCGTGCATCAATCAGCCCCTCGTCGTGCCAAGCTCACCCACGCGCGCACGCGCAGCCGCTGCCAGAGGGCGTGGCACAGGACTGCATGCGGCAACTGGCCTGGTGCGTACGTGCGCATGTGCGCCGCCTGGCCGCTGCTCTGACGCCTCGCCTCGCATCAGCGGGCTCCAGTTTCTGTACGAGCACAGCCTCGTGCACCGCGACCTCAAGCCGGCCAACATCCTCCTCGTGCACCCCGACAGCCTGTCCTACGTGCGCCGCGGCCGCACTCCGCACGTGTTGTGCCTTGAGACGCGCTCGCGCGCGCACAGGTCAAGATCGCCGACTTTGGCTTTGCGCAGCGCAACAACTCGGGTACGCTGACCACGCGCCTTGGCACGCCGCTGTACATGGCGCCCGAGATCCTCTGCAACGCCGCGTACGACGCCAAGGTCGACCTGTGGTCGCTTGGCGTCATCTTCTATGGTGCGCGCGGCCTGCCGTGCAGGTTTGGTGCTGAGACCGCGGCGCAGAGATGCTCTTTGGCGCGCCGCCGTTTGTCTCGCGCACGATGGACGAGCTGCTGCTGAAGCTCGCGAGCGACGAGCCTGTGGTGCGAGCTGCCGCGACGGGGCCTCCACGTGCTCAGCGCACGCGGCGCAGCCCCTGCCGACGTCGCTGCAGTTTGCCCACGTCTCGGCGGACGCGCGCACGCTCGTCACACTCCTGCTCACGCGCGACCCAGCCCTGCGCATCGGCTTTGAGGACTTTTTCACGTGCACCTACATCGACCTGGACAGCTACCCGGGTGCGTGGCTGTGCTGGCGCGGGCAGGGGGGCGCTGAGGGCTCGACAGTCGGCCCGGATACCCTCGACCGCGCGCGCCAGGTGCTGCAGGAGGCCGTGCGTGCGGACAACGCTGGCGCGCCGGGCGACGCCGTGAGACTGTACCGCGAGGGCTGCGAGTTGCTGCTGGCGGCGGCGCGATGTTGCGTGCGGCGCGCAGCTGTGTCGGCGCCTGACGCGACCGCAGACGAGCCCGACGCGACCAAGGCCAGCCGGCTCCAGGCCAAGTGCACCGAGTACGTCCAGCGCGCCGAGACGCTGGCGCAGCTCGTGCCGGCCGAGGCGCGACCGCGCGCCGTGCGCACGTCGAGCCGCTCGACGCTGGTGCGCAAGGGCGCGGTGCAGCGCACGGTGTCGGCCAGGTATGCAGCCACGGGCCTTGCTGCGCGCCGTGTGGCCTGAGCCGCGCGTGCCGCAGCAACCCGAACGACGACGAGCGCACGGTCGCAATGAAGTTGGTCGAGCGTGCCAAGCGCGCCGCGGCCGAGGGCCGGATGACCGACGCGGTGCAGCTGTACCGGCGCTCGGCGGGGCACTTTCTGAGCGCGCTGCGCGGTGCGGCGCAGTACGCGCACGCGTGCTCGGCTTATGCGTGCTCGGCTGATGCGTGCTCGGCTGATGTGTGCCTGCCCCAGGGGCCACCGACGAGCGCGAGCGCGGCAAGCTGCGCACGCTGTGCGGCGTCTACCTGGACGAGGCCGAGCGGCTGCAGGCCCAGCACGACGGCCTGCGCACGCGCACCACCGACTCCGCCAAGTACGCCGACGCACCCGATGCCGCGCCGGCGTCGCTCGGGCCGGACGCATCGGCGGCGCAGACGACGAGCTGTGCGCGCCCGCCGCTTGCGCGCATGTGGCCTTGCTCATTTCCGCTGCGCACGCAGACGCCACATGCACTGTGCAATGACAGCTCGCTGTACAGGTCACCACTCGAGTGTGCCGGCCGCGCCCTTGGGCGGGTAAAACTGCGAGTACCACTGGCGCAGGCGCGCCACGGGGCCTGTTGCGCGGGCGGTGAGGGGTGCGAGAGACGACAGCGCGTGCGGGCACCGCACCGTCGCCCTTGACGAGGAACGGCCGTGGCCGGTAGATCTTGTTCTCCCACACCATCAGGTCCTGGAACCACTGCGAGATCCTGCGCGGGCGGCGTGGTCAGCCGCTGCCCGGTCCCCGGCACACAGCGCACCAGTTGCCGCAGACGTAGTAGGCGAGCAGCCTGCCGTGCGAGCGTGAGCGCCAGCAGCGTGCGCGCGCATGTGCGCGAGGCACGCACGAGGAGATGTGCGGCGGCGCGTAGTAGTGGAACTTGACGCGGAGGTGTGTGAGTGTGGTCGGCGTGTGTGTCTGCGGTGCGCATCAGCCCCCGACTGTGCGCACGCGTGGATGCGCGCGGCACCTGGAAGAGCACGATCGGGCCCAGCGGCGTGTGGAACGTGAAGTAGACCAGCCCGCCGGGCCCGACAAAGGTGATAACGGCGTTCATCTTGGTCGTCTTGTCGAGGTGGCGGCCAAAGACCTGGGCGGGCCCGTCAGCGCGGCCAGCGGTGCCGCGCACTCGCGCGCGCGCACCGTGAGGTACGCTTCGTCGTAAAACAGCGAGATGTGCCGGTCCTCGTCGGTTGTGCCCATCTCCCAATTGGCCTGCGCCGCAGTCAGCCTGCGCAGGCGCTGACCTGCCTTGTGCGCGCCACCTTGTGCACGATTCGCACGCCCGGGATCTGGATGTCGGTGAAGGGCAGGCGGAGCTGCCCATGCAGCGGCTGGAAGTGCTGGAAGTCGACGCTGTTCTCGGCAAACTCCTGCAGGTGCATGTCGACCTCGCGGTAGTACTCGCCCAGCTTGCGCCAGTCGGCGCCGAGGACTGTCTCGGGGATGTCGTGCGGCGCGGCGCTGGGGCTGCCGGACCACGTGTAGAAGACGAAGATCATGCCGTAGATCTCGCGGCACTGCGGGCGGCTAAGTTCAGCGGCGGCGCGCGCTGGGATCATCCGCCTGCGCACCTGCCACGAGCGCGTCTTGGCGGACGCGGGCGGCTTGTCGCAGTAGGGGATCTGCCGCGCACGCGGGCGCGTCAGCCACCGGTCTGGGCCCCGCGGTTGCGCCGCCCCCGCACCTCGGTGCACGCGCCCGCGCGGTCAAACTTCCACAGGTGAAACGGGCACTCGACGCAGTTGCCGCGGACCTGGCCGCCCTTGGTCAGGTTGGCGCCGAGGTGCTGTGGGCGGGCGGGCGCGTGAGCTCGTGGTGCGTGCTGCGGGCCGTGCACGCACGGGGCAGTACGCGTCCAGCACGCCGACCTGGCCGTCCTCGCCGCGGAAGACGGCAAACTGCGATGAGCGGGTCCCGCGCATGTCAGCCGTCAGCCGTCACGCACGCATTCAGGCTCGCCGCCGGGCCGCACCAGCTCGCCGAGCGCCTCTACCTCGCGCAGCTCGCCCGGCTTGACCTCGCCCGAGTCGAGCAAGCGGTACCAGCCGTCCGCGTACACCTGAGGGTACGTCGCGGCGCGCTTGGCGGCGCGGGCGCGCTTGGCGTTGGCGTCTTGGGCGTCACGCAGGATCCGCGCAGCGCGCCGGTTAAGCACGACGCTGGCGACGAGCGCGGCGGCGGCGAGGGCGAGGGCGGCCCAGGCGACGAGCGGCACGGTGGCGACGGCGACGGCAAGCATCCTGCTGACTGGTCGCGTTTAGTCAGCGCTCCGGGGTCCAGCGCGGGGAAAAAGTCTTTCAGGCACCGCGCCGCACTAGCGGGCACAAGCAGATGGCGCGAGCATGCGGCCGAGCCGGGCCGCGTAGCCAGGCGCAGCCGGCGCGGAAAGAAAAACTCGCACGAGCAGTCCGGGATCAGCCCGGGTGCAGCCCTTGTGAGCACGGGCCGGCGCTGCCGCGAGTGACAATCCCAAATCCGGCCTTGATGGACAACCGCACACGCACAGACAGCAACGCATTCATTCGTCGTCGCTCGCGCCGGCGCCGTTGCCGAGCGGGCGCGCGCTCATGTCGGGCGCGAGGATGCCGGGCACCTCGGCCGGCAGCGACTGCAGATCGTCCTGGAACTGCGCAGCTGTGTGCGTGCGCGCGGTTGAGCGCTGGCAGACGAGCGTGCGCGGGGCGCACCGATCGCGACCGTGCGCTCGAGGTGCTCGAGGCGCACAGGCACGCCCTCGGAGAAGGCGAGGGTCTGGGCGAGGCGGATGGTCGACTTGATCTGGCGGCCGTTGAGCTCGTGCTTGGCGATCTTCTTCGTGTCGATCGCGTGCGCGTCCACGCCCGCCGCCGCGAGGAGGTTGTCAAAGACCTGCCGGCGGGCCTTGCGGTTGAGGGCCTCGTAGCGGAGGGCGATCGAGACGCGCGAGTGGAAGGCCTCGTCGAAGCACTTGACGCGGTTGGACGTGAGGAAGAGCACGCCCTGGTGGTACTCGAGCAGGCGCAGGAAGATGCCAACGAGGGCGTTGCGCTGGAGCTCGCTGTTGGACCGGCGCTCGAGGAAGATGTCGGCCTCGTCCATCAGCAGGACCGCGTCCCACGTGTGCGCAAGCTCGAGGATCTGGCGCAGCTTGGCCTGCGGCGCGCACGGTGAGCCGCTGGTGTGCATGCGCGTGCTGGACGCACCTCGAGCGTCTCGGGCGCCGTGCCGAGCTCGCCGATCGTGACCGAGTACAGCGGCTTCTGCAGCAGGTCGGCGATGGCCTCGGCCGTGAGCGTCTTGCCCGTGCCGGGCGGGCCTGGCGGTCGCGGCGTCAAAGCGCGCTGCGCGCAGCGGCGGGCCGGGGCGCACCGTGCAGGAGGAAGATGCAGCCGCCGCCCTTGCCCGAGATGATGTCGGAGAACGAGCGGGAGGCGTACTCGACGAGGCTCTTGACGATGCTCTTGCGCTGCTTGTCCATCACGAGCTGCGTGAACGCCATCGAGTCGAACTGGATCTCCGACAGGCCGTCGAGGTGGATCTGGGCGGCGTGAGCGTGTCGGCGGCGGCGGGCGCGGTCCAAGCGTGCGCGCACACCTCGCCCCAGCGCTTGACCGAGAATGAGAAGCCCGAGATGGTCGGCAGGGTGCAGAACATCTTGTCCTCGGGGATCTCGCGCGTGGTCGTCTGCTCCTCGTCGTCGTTGAGATAGACGTTCTTGGGCGCCTGGAGGTTGGCCGAGACCTGCGGTAGCGGTGGTGAGGGTCGACGCGCGCTGCTGCCCGTCCGCGCGCACGTTGTTGGGGTTGAACCGCGCGAAGTTGAACGGGTCGATCATGACGCGGCCGGTCGCGCGGAAGCGCTCGATCGTGTAGCCGTTGCTCATGACCATGTTGCCGTTGTACATGCGGTAGTGCACGCCCACGGCAATGTCCTGCGGGCACGGTCAGCCCTTCCACACTGCGCGCACGGTGCGGGCGGCACCTTGAAGATGCGCCCGCGCTTGGTCAGCGTCTCCAGCTCGTACGGCTGCATCGGCCGCAGGCGGAGCGACGCGATCTTGCGCAGGCCGTCAAAGTGTGCGATGGTGTGCGAGCGCGACTCCATCACGAACGCGCGACCGTTGGTCGTCACAAACTCGCCCTCGACCGTGAAAGTGCCGCCAAACAGGTTGAGGTCGTACGCGGTGCTCTGTGCGGCGCTTCAGCCGCGGCCGCGACCGTTGCGAGCGATGGCGCACCCTAACCGTGCTGCCGATCAGCTTCTCGCCGGCCGAGTAGGCAAACTTGGTCTCGCCGCGCTTGAACAGGAACCAGAGCGCGTGGAACGTGATGTCGCCGTTGGCGACCATGGCCTCAATCTCGCGGATCTCGTCGAAGAACTTGTTGCGCGCAGTCGTTAGGCGCAAGCCGCGCCGTGCCATGCGACCACGCACCTCGTACTCCAGAAAGTCCACAAGCACCTGCACGGCGCCCGACGGGTCCTGGTACGCCTTGAGCTGGTCCAGGTAGAACAGCAGCGAGTGCAGCCGCATCTCCGGGTGCTCTGCCGCGCGCGCGCGCGCGCCAGCGTGAGCGTGGGCGGGCGGGCATGCACGCATCCGCACCGGTGTAGAACGACGGGTGGCGCGTGATCTGCGTCAGGACGTTGCAGAGCTGCGTGGCCTTGCGGCGCTTGAAGACGAGGACCTTGTATGAGCCGACCTTGTTGCCCATGCCGTCCGTGAGCTTGTCGATGCGGATCTTGAACGGCGGGTTGCGCGGCGGCGCGCAGCGGCGGGCGAGGGCCTCGGAGGCCTTGCCGGCAGCCGCGGCGCTGCCGGCCGCGGCGCTGCCGGCCGCGCCGGCCGCGCCGGCCACGCTCGCGCTGTCGTCGTTGGCGTCGAGCTGCGTCTCAACGTCGACGCGGATGGGGTTGCCGTTGGTCGCGGGCGCGACGACGACGCGCGGGCCCTTGCGCGCGGAGAACCAGTTGCTCATGGCTGCAGTGCGGCCGCCGCGTGCCGGCGTGGCCCGCTTATAAAGGCGCGGAGCGTGTCGACGTGGCGCGTGTAGTTTGCGTCGCGTGCCACACCATCAAAAGCCATGATGGAAAGCGGGTCATCGCCGTCGACAGCCGACGCCGCGCCCGATGCGCCGTCGACCGCGCGCAAGCGCAACGTGCCGCCGAACGTGTACGGCAACTTTGACTCGTACTACGGGTACCGCAATGCCGACCACGACGTCGGTGCTGCCGATGCCGGGCTGGGCGGGGCGCGTGGACTGAACCCGCGCGCAGATGACCCACGCATCGCGCTGCTGCCACCCGACTTTTTTGCGGGCAAGTACGTGCTCGACGTG
The DNA here is from genome assembly GCA_943704415.1 of Parvularia atlantis. Taxonomy (NCBI): domain Eukaryota; order Rotosphaerida; genus Parvularia; species Parvularia atlantis. The sequence goes on along the minus strand of CALSCO010001067.1, from coordinate 5,932 downwards.
GGGTGCAACGTGGGCCTGCCGACGATCACGATCGGTGCTGGCAGGTGCACACACGCTCGCGTGCGCACGCTGACATCGTCCATCCCAGCCAAGAAGCTGCGGCCCAAGCTGATCGTCGGCGTTGACATTGACGAGCAGCTCGTGCGGCGCGCGCGCAAAAACATCTCGCTGCACGTGCGTCGGGCCGGTGCCGGTGCCCGCCCTGCTGACAAGCGACACCGCAGTACTCGCTCATGCGCCCCAAGCGCGTGACTGAGCGCTCGACCGCGTCGGACGACGGCGACGACGAGGACGAGTGGAACTACTTCCCGGTCAGCTTCCCAATCACGATCGTGCGCCCTGTGCCCTGCGTCGCGGCGCACACGCTCAGCCTCCCGCGCAGGGCACGATCCCGTGGGTGCACCCGCCCGGCAAGCGGTTCGCGCTCGACACGGCGACGCCGTTCCCGGGCAACGTCGCGTTCTGGGCGCTGGACTACGTGCACGACGACCACGCGGACGTGTTTGCGGGCGGCTTTGACGTCGTGCTGGCGTGCGGGCCCGCGGCCGCGGCCGCCGGCGTGCAAGGCGCTGACCGCGGCCGGCAGGTGGTCGATCACCAAGTGGATCCACCTCAACTGGGGCGACGACGGCATCCGCGCCTTCTTCCAGCGCGCGCACGCGGACCTCAAGCCGGGCGGGTGCCTCGTGCTCGAGCCGCAGGAGTTTAGCACGTACAGCAAGCGCAAGCGCATGTCGCCGGTGAGCGTGCGCGCGCGCGCGCCGACGTTCGCGCTAGTGGGGCTCACTCGGCGGCGAGGGGGGGCGGCAGGAGTTTGCCAAGACGTACCAGACGATCCAGCTGCGGCCGGAGCATTTTGGCGAGTACCTGACGGGCACGCTGGGCTTCTCGGGGCCGGTACAGGTGGGCATCGCGCCGTCGCACGCCAAGGGTGCGACTCGCCGCGCGCCTGCCTGTCGCACACTCACGCCACGGCAGGATTCCAGCGGCCGCTGCTCATGTTCACCAAGTGACACTTGATGCACACGTGGTGTTGTACACAGAGTCTCGTGGCGCTGCTGCTGCCTGTACTCCCTTTCGGCCGTCGCTCGCTCGCTCGTTCGCGCGCGCACCTCGCCTCCTGTCGCGCGCACGTCACACACACTCACGCACACGCATCGTCCGCCGTGCGGTCCAGCCAGCGCGCGAAGCACCCCGGATGGACCCGCTCGGCGCTGTGCCGGCCGCGGAGCCGACCACCAGCGACGCGAGCAAGGCGGCGCTGACGGGTGCGGCGCACGCTCCGACGGTCACGCCACGGGCGCTGATCCGCGCGCGCGCGCGCGCGGCACCGCAGTCGAGTGGAGCACACTGCCGTGCTGGGCCGAGTTGCCGTCCAAGATACGCAAGGCACGTCGCTCGCTCTCTCGGCGGCGGCGGCTCATCCCTCGCTGCGCCTGCGCGCCCGCCGCCCGCTTCGTCGCAGGCTGTGCAGGAGGAGGAGCAGGTGCAACGCGACCAGCAGCAGGCGCCGCAGCCCGCGCCGCCTGCGCGCTTCCTGGTGGACGAGGCCATCAACAAGAAGATCTTTGTGTGGGTCAACGGCGATGTCACACGCCTGAGCGTGGACGCGATCGTCAACAGCACCAACGAGACGCTCAACGAGGCGCGCCCGCCGCCGCCGCGCTGCGAGGGGTGGCCTGCTAACGTACGGCCCGGCACGCAGCGCAACGGCGTCAGCGAGCGCATCATGAGCCTGGCCGGCCGCGAGATCTACGGCGAGATCCAGCGCCTCGAGGGCTGCCGAACGGGCGAGGCCAAGATGACGGGCGGGCATAGCCTGCCGGCAAGGTAAGGTGCGCGCCGCAAAAGATGCGCGCACCGACCCACGCGCTCGCAGACACGTCATCCACACGGTCGGGCCGCGCTACAACGTCAAGTACAAGACCGCGGCAGAGAGCGCCCTGCACAGCTGCTACCGCTCGGCGATGGAGGTGCGGCGCGCACGCACGCTGGCACATGCGCCGACACGCGCGCACAGCTGCTCAAGGAGACGCACCTGTCGTCGATCGCCTTCACCGTCGTCAACTCGGTCCGGCGCGGGTACCCGCCCGAGGCTGGCGCACACATGTGCCTGCGTGCGTTTGCTCGCGCGCTGCGCGCCCGCCCTGCCGCGATGACGTGACGCGCACGCGCAGGCACCGTGCGACGCTTCCTGGAGAAGTTTGGCACGGGCATCGACGCGGTCGTGCTTGTGCTGCTGGACGACCTCGACATCAAGGCGTACGAGGGCACGATGCCGCTGTACTTCCCGCGCACGCCGGCCGAGCTCGACTACTCGTGCCGCCACCTGCCGGACGACGTCGGCAACGAGCTGGGCGAGCCCGTGCAGGCCGAGCGCAAGATCCGCATTGGCGACATCCCGCGGCCGCAGGGTGCGCGCGCCCTTGGTGGTGGTGGGGCCGGAGTGCAGGCGCCTGAGCATGGCCGTGCAGCGTCGAGCTTCCTCAACCAGTCCAACATCTCCGAGGACAACCCGCTCTCGAGCTGGGCCGACCCCGAGCGCGAGCCCGAGACGCCGCAGGCCAACATCGACAAGCAGGCACGCGCGCGGGGCCTCTGACGCCGCGCCCGCGGGGCCCCTGACGCTGCGCCCGCGGGGCCCCCACTCAGAAGCTGGTCAACATGCTGTCGGAGCTGCGCGGCGACCACGACGCGATCCGCAAGGAGGAGATGATCAACAAGGCGCCGAAAAGGTGCGCGGGGAGGCGCGCGGCGCGCGCCGCGGCGCTGACAACGCGCGGGCAGCCAAGAGGACACGATCCGAAGGTACCAGCGCTGGTTGCGGCGCGCGCGCAACGAGGACCTGTCGGACCTGAACCGGATGAACCTGTTTTACGTCTCGGGGGTGGACGCGATCGGGCGTGCTGTTGTCTGCGTCGTGGCCAAGAACTACCGCGCGTCGGCCATCGATCGCGACCGGCTGCTGCTGCACATGATCGACAAGCTGGACCTGGTGGCCAACAAGGTGCGTGCGTGCGCGGCCGGCGCGTTGGATGCGCGGCTGATGAGGGGGCCGCCGCGGCAGGACTTTGTCGTCGTGTACTTCAACACGGACGCGACGGGCGACAATCGGCCCGACTACACGTTCATCCGCGACGTATACAACGTGCTGCACCCCAAGTGCGTGCCCGGCTGGTGCGCGGCGGCGGCTGACCGCGCGCGCGCCGGGCCCAGGTACCGGCGCAACCTCAAGACGTTCTTCCTCGTCCACCCGACGTGGTGGGTGCGGCTCAGTCTCATGATCATGAACACGTTCTTCATCTCCGACATCCGCGACAAGGTGCGCGGCACGTCGGCCCCGGGCGCGGCGCTGGCTCACACACGTGCGCGCGCTCGCAAGATTCGCATGATTGACCGGCTGGCGGACCTGCACGACACGATCGCACTGGAGCAGATCTCCGTGCCGGACTTTGTGAAGCAGTACGACGTCGCGGTCAACGGCGCCCCGGCCCGTGCCCCGGGCATCTCGCACGATGCGCTGTGACCTGTTCTGTGTACCGACTGCCAACGTGAGAGGGACAAACACACGAGGGGACACACACACACACACACACACACACTGAGGGACGACACGTCAAAAGACGAGCCGCACGGGCCGGCGTGCAGCTCTGCACCCGCGTGCGCGTGCACGCACACGCGCCTCACGTCTGGATGCGCGTGAACTGCGCCATGAGCGCCTCGATCTTCTTCTTCTTGTCGTCAAACTCGACGTTTGCTACGGCCAGCTTGTTCTCGCGCTCGGTCAGCTCGCTCTGCTTGCGCTGGATCTCTTGCAGCTGCGTGGCGCTGCGTCAGCGAGGACGCGCGCCGGCGCGGCGGGGCGGCAGCACACGGACCTGCGCCTCGTACTGCGCCTGGCGCTTGGCCAGCAGCTCCTCGTTGTCGCGGCGGTGCTTCTCGATCAGGTCAGCCACCTCGCGCTGCTGCTGCTCGTACTGCTCCAGGTTGAGCCGGACCTCCTCGGCAAATTCCTTGCGCTCGGCCACGAACGCCGCCCGCTCGTTGTCGAGCTCGTTGTAGCGCACCTCGAGGTCGTCAAAGATCTTTTGCAGCTGCGCGGCCGCGACCTGGTACTCGTTCTTGAGTGAGCGCGGCGTGGGCACGAACGGCTTGACGTTCGGGGCGACCTTGCGCGGCGCGGGCGCGGGCGTGGGCGTGGCGTACGAGGGCTTGGCGGGCGGGATGGGCTGGACGGCCGTGAGACCGGGGGCTGTGCGGGATGGCGCGTGTGAGCAGCGAGGCTGCGCGCGGCGACAGTGGGTGCCACGCACCGAGTTTGCCCGCGGGCACGGCCGCGACAGGCGACGCGAGCGCGGTCTGGCTGCCGCCGGCCGCGGGCAGGTTGCGTGGGGGCTTCTTTGGGACGCCGTCGTCGACGACGGGCGAGCTTGGGGCCGCGACGGGCAGGGCGTTGAGCGGGGCGGCGTTGGGCAGGCTCAGGGCCCACAGGTCGTCAAAGTGCTTGCCGTCGGTCGTGCCGCCAAAGAGCCACATGGCGCCGCGGGCCATGCCGGCCGCGTGCGCCCAGCGCTTGCTCGGCCCGGGCGTGGGCGGGTTGATGAGCGACCAGGTGAGGGTGGCTGAGGGGTGGCGGGCGCGCGCGGGTGAGCGGGCGCGCACAGCCACGGCCACGGCCACGGCCACGCACTCGTGCTAAACACGTGCACGTCGCCAAAGTGCACAATGTCGTCCGACTCGTTTGCGCCGCCAAACAGGATCAGGTGCTTCTCGTCAAAGTTGACCATCGTGTGGTAGTCGCGCTTCGCCGGCAGGTTGCCCTTGGTGGCCGGGTTGGACCAGGTCGACGTCTCTGCGGGGCGCGCGCGTGTGAGCTGTGAGGCGACGCGACGGCCGGACGCGGCGGCGGCGCACCCGTGTTGTACACGTGCAGGTCGTTGTACCAGACGTTGTCGCCCGCGCCGCCAAACAGCACGAGCTTGTTACCGAACGGCGTCCAGGTGTGGTCGACCCGCTCGACGGGCACTGGGCCCTTGATAGGCGGCTGGGTCCACGTGCCCGTGGTCGTGTCGTAGCAGTGAACGTCGTTGCCCGCAACGCCGCTCAAAAAGCCGCCAAAAATGAAGATCTTGGCGCCGACGGCGCACGCGGCGTGGTTGTTGCGCTTGCTCGGGGCCGTGCCTTTGCCCTTGACGGCGGTCCAGGTGCTCGTGGCTGCGGCCGCGCGGCGCGTGAGCGCGGCACACGCGACGCGAGGCGGCGGCGCGCACCGGTGTCGAACGCGTAAAAGTCGTCGTAGCAGTCCTTGTTGGCGCCCATGCCGCCAAAGAGGTACAGCGTGCGCCCGACCGCCGTCACGCTATGGCCCTCGCGCTTGGGCGGGACCGCGCCCTTCTGCGCGACCTTGGACCACGTCGGCGGGCTCGTTGTGACTGCGCCCGGGTGCTCAGCCTCAGTGTGCGCGCGCCCTCCAACGCACGCGCGCGCACCGTCCAGGCGGTACATGTCCTGGTACAGCACCGTCTGGTCCTCCTTCTCCTCAAACACGCCGCCAAAGACGTACGCCGAGTCGCCGACAAAGGTCAGCGAGTGGCCGTAGCTGTGCGCGTGCGGCGTTGAGCCGGTACGCGTCACGTACGTGGCGCGCGCGCACCGCGGCGGCGGCGTCTCGCCCTTGGTCGCGACCTTGCGCCACACAAGAGGAAGGTCGCCCGACATCGCAGCAGAGGCAGGCAAAATGCGGACCGCGGCCACGGCTCCATTGCGCGCTGCCCGATCGTGATATTCTCGGCGCGCCGCGCGTTTCCCGCGTGACCCGCCGGCCCGTCAAGCGCGCCACGCCGCACTCGCACGAGGGGGGCGACGCAGGGGTCGCGGGGCTTGGCCGGGTGGCAGGGGCGGGCTGGGTGGCGTGCGCGCGCATGACAGGGGA